>JACMIG010003493.1:0-12124 GCA_014805385.1 Levipalatum texanum | reverse complement strand
CTTCGGGATCTCACCCTCCCGGATGTGGGGGGGCGGGTGGGGTCCGGGCTGTCTCCCCTTCTTTGGGACCCGTGCCACAAGGAGGAGGGGGGAGGGAGAGGGGAGAAAGCAGGAGGAAGAGGAAGAAGCTGATGTCCCTCCCAGAAAGATCTCTGTATTCTGTCTCAATTTGCATTATTTTCTCTATGACTCAGCGGGAGGTTTCGTGTTCCCTCCAGCTCGAGAGAGGGATTGAATTCGAGTGTGTATCAGGAATGAATCTGGGGTCTATTTGTTCCGAGATGGAAGACCACGTAGAGACACCTTCTCATCTTCATCCATCGGCCTTCGACCTTGTGCCTGCGAAAATCCCCTTCACATCTGTGAAGGTGTTCTGGGGTTCTGGAGCGCGGCTGAGAAAGCTCTCTATTTAGTCCGCTACCTTCTGCCTCCTCCTCCTCCTCTCATCCTCCTTCCTCTTCTCCTTCTCCTCCACCACCTCCACTACCTCCTCTTACACTTGCTTCTCCTTCTCCTCCTCCCCCTCCTCCTCCTCCATCCTCCTACCCTTCACCCTCTCTTCTACCTCTCCCGCAAACACCTCCTCCTCCTCCCTCTCCTCTTTCCCTCGTCCCCTCTCCCTCTTCTCGCTGCCCATCAACGAGTGTCTCTCTCTACCTTTGTTAGAAACGATCTCCGCCATCTGGAACATCAAATATACTCGCAGGCGAAGGACGTCTCATATTTTAACGGGCGCGAAACGCTTTCTCTCTCCGGATTTATCTTGCGACTTCTCCATCCTTCTCCTTCTCCCATGTTCCCTGTTTCCATCTCCTCCCCCCCACCCCCCTTCACCTCATCAACCATATCTTTATACTTCCCCTTTCAACTACTTTCCTTCTTCATCTGTTTCTGTCCCCTTCGCCACGTTCCATCCCCTCCATCCCTCTTCTTTACTTTCTCCTCCTCCTCCGCTCTTCCCCTCCTATTCTCTCCTTCTCATTCATCTCTTACACCTACCAACTCCTCTCCTTCCACTAATTTATTTCTTGATGATAGTTGCGCCAGTACTCGCACGGCAATTCGATCCGCGGTAATGCCTGTATCTCTTTCTCCCGAGAGTTTCTGGAGCCTGCAGAAGAGGAAAGAGAGAGTATATCTGATTTCGATACTATCCTCTCAAAGGGGAAGAATCTCTCTCGCTCGAGAATCCGAGAAAGTGTCCTTTTTCGTGTTGCGCTGCGCTGATTGCATTGTTCCGATGGATAGAGGGGGAGGAGTAGAGGAGGGAGGAGGAGGAGGAGTAGGATGAGGGGTAAGAGGAGCAGTCTGATCTCTTCGTTGACTATCCCCGGAAACGAGCCCGAAACGCGAGGGCGTGTCCTTGTTCCGCATTCGCGTTTTTTTTTCTTTCACTCGCGCATTTGAATCTGGCGCCATACTACAGTACCCTTTACAGCCATGATCTTCCGCGCGGGACCCTCCGGATTACTGTAACTATTCAAAAATGAGGATGCTCCGGAGTATCCGGAGGCGGTATCGCCTCCTCTGCACTGTACCAGCGCTGATTCTCTTCGGAATCGTCCTGGCGACGGCCAAGAGGGATCCCGGAGTTTACGGTATGGTGTGCCTAGTTAGGAAATGTCGTCGTCGATGTGGTGCGCCTAGTAAACGTCGTCGTTCAGAAAGTCACGATCCCCGGCAGCGGAAGCTCATGGCCTTCGAGCTCAGTGACCTGCTGCCCGATTGCTCGAAGTAATACTTCTTTTCCCGTTCCGCTCCAACCCTCAATCCTACGCCATTTAGCAATAATAAACTTGTGCCTTTTAGCATCTCTAAGCCGGAATTGTCCGGCAACGAAGAGGGCCAATTTCCGCCGGACCTCTTTACGCACTACCAGCGGCAACACGGAGCAGGTGAGCGGGGTCCCGCGCGGAAAGTCTGAGTACGGTGTCTTTATTAAAAAAATTAATTTTCAGTGGTCCTCCACGTCCTCGGCCTCGTGTACATGTTTGTGGCGCTGGCGATAGTTTGCGACGAATTCTTTGTCCCTGCTCTCGGGGTCCTAACGGAGAAGCTGGCTATATCTGATGACGTCGCCGGTTTGAATCTTATTTCTGCATTTAGCAAGATTCGCTAAGCGCAGGAGCGACATTCATGGCGGCGGGCGGTTCGGCGCCCGAATTCTTCACGTCCGTCATCGGAGTTTTCGTCGCCCAGAATAACGTCGGCATCGGAACGATCGTCGGTGGGTCCCGGCACGAAAAGCATGAATAATTATAGTGTGACTACAATAACTTTGTAACGATTTTCCAGTAGTTTTTCTATTGAAGCAGCAATTAGTAATTTCCAAATACCGTAATCCTGCATTTCCAGGTTCGGCAACATTTAATATTCTGTGTGTGCTGGCCTGCTGCACGCTCTTCTCGACTACCGTACTCCAGCTGACGTGGTGGCCGCTCTTCAGGCAATTCCCGTCGGGACCCAACATCAAATAAAAAGCCCTTTCAGGGACGTCTCCATCTACATAATTGCCCTCTTTCTGCTTGGCTTGTTTTTCATCGACTCAAAGGTGGGTGGTCACGGAGCGAATACTCTGGGAAGAGAAGGGAGGGTTACGGTATTCCCTATTTTATAGATAACAGCTCCGGAAGCGGCATGTCTCTTTGGAATCTACATCTTCTATGCAGTTTTCATGAAGTTCAACGAGAGGATCGAGCGATGGGTCAAGACGAAGCTTCTGAACGAGAAGTCAGCAAATATGAAGTATCAAAGTACAAAGATCAAACTTCAAAGATCAAACTTCAAAGATCAAACTTCACAGTTCAAAGACCAAAGATCAATCTTGAGGTTCGAAGAGGATGGCACTCCGGAAGAGACCCTGACCCTCAAGCCGACATCGCTGGCTGTAAATGGCACGGACAATGGCATCAATGGAACTGTGAGAGATTAAATTACAAAGATCAAAGATCAAATATCGATATAGGTCCTGAAAGAGGATGCCTCCGAAAGCACCCTGGGTGGGCGGGGAGATCACCCCGCCCTCGAGAGGTGTCAGTCCCTTGGAACTCGGCGAAGAAGCTCTGCCAACCGAAGACAGAGCATCCCCATCCTGCATACAGGTACCGGGAATCGAGGGTTACGGTAGATCAAAAGAGAGTAACGGTTACTCCACCGAGGATTACGGTAGATTAAATAAATCCGATTTTTCAGGAGCAATGTTCCGTAACGGAATCGTGCAGCTGATGAATCATCGTCTGGAGCAGTTGGCAGAAGGTTGGAAATATTGATTAATTATTAAAATTAATATTATTAATCGAAATTGAATTAATTCCCATTTTTACGTCCTATGCACCCAGTTTGCGCTCGCACTTTTGCATAATTTGAAATAACCCCCATTTTCGAAAGCTTTTCTAATTGGCCCGAATGCACTGTATGCTTTTATGAATAATCGATATTATCGATTTTTCGGTTTAATTAGCTAGATTACGAAGCTGCTGTGCTTCGGCTGGGCATGCAGCACTAGAGGGATATTGGCGGGAACCGCGCGTTACTGTGTTTATCGCCCCGATAAACGCCGTAGCGCTGGGGGGTTTCCCGCCAATATCTTTAGTACCCCGCTTCTTTCAGACGATCCGTCGCCGTGCAAAGATTATATCGGTTCGTTTGCCTCGTCCTTCAAACCGTAGTACTCTATTGGCATCGTGCCAAAATTCTAAATGACGTCAGAGACGGGGTCCAGAATCAATCAATAATATTTTTAAAAAATCACAGAATCAATCGATTCTTCTGGACCCCACCTCATTCGTAAATTCTCCTTCTCACACCACATCGTACACCTTGGGAGAGTCTAGTTGGAAAGATGAATCCACACTCACACCGCAACCCTCGGGGGCTCCCGGCACGATCACCCTGAAACGATACCGTAACCCGCCGACCCACCCCCATACAGGACTCTGTACGCGACAGCATCACTCTTATCATGCGCTACTGAAAAGTAACGTCCCTCGGACCCCCTCTCCTCTCCCTCCCCCCCTCCCCCCTCTTCCCCTTCCTCTCTCCACCCTCACACCCTTTCCCCCCATGGGCTCTAGGCCTTCCATCACTCTGCGCTGCTTTCCCTGTCCTTTTATAGCCGGTCGAAAATCCCCGGTAAACGCAGTAGTGACCTTGACAGCTCGCTACTGCGTTTAGCAGCGGTATTTTTCTTCCGACACCCACGCGTGAGGTCTCGAGAATTCACCCATATCCACTATCCTTTCCCGCGAGCGAGGTCGAATTAATCGTTCCGGAGGCATACGGAATTCCTCCTATGATCTACCCTAGATTTCTCCGGAACGATAAATTCGCGTTCTCCATTCATAGGAACTCTGTGTTTTCCAGTACTCCCTCACCCTGTTTTCACACCTAAAAGAAAAAACCCAAACTCCTTCCCCTGAAATAACCACAAGTGTAAAATGAGTTGGTTTCCGGCGCGTGAGGTGTGGGGGGAATTCGTATTGTCCCGTATCCCTCTCGATCTCAAATTTTCGGTTCCGGACGCATCTTTTAGCCTCCCTAATGATCTACCGATAACCACCGGAGCGCGAAATTTGAAAACTTGTGGGAACATGCGACAATATTGAATTCTCCCCTCACCTCATCTCTCTAAAATTTGTGGTGTGTGCCGAATCGTGAACTGAAGTCGTGATGGAGTGAATTGAGCGTGTCTCACCGTAGCCTACCCAGTGCTACCGTATCCCGGTAGCGCGCCAAAATTCAAATTCTAATCGCTCCCTGATTCAGGGGAGAGCGAGAGCGATGATCGGTCGGGGCGCGCGTCACCTTCTATCGATGGCAGCGCTCAGATACGACCGCCGAGTCCGGTGGGTCAGACTGGATTCGGTAGGTCAACCTCGATATTCCAGAAGCAGACCGAGCTCGACATTCCGCTGAGCAACAACATGAACGGATGCAATGGGAGGCGGCACTCGCAGCTGGACGAAATTGTGCGTTTGAATTTCGCGCGTATCCTGATCGTAAGGGAAACGACACAAGTGTGTATTCAACGACACAATTGTGTATTGTAGAAATCGCTGCTGGAGGAGGAGGAGGAAAAGCCGCTGGATATGGAATGGCCGGATGATACGAAGAAGAGAATTACGTACCTTCTCCTTGCTCCACTTCTTATCCCCATGTGGGTGACGATCCCGGATGTTCGGAGACCGGTGAGTTGATCTTTGATCTTTGAATTTGATCTTTTATTGTCGGGCACCAAAACGCTGCGCATTCCCTCGGTATTTACCGCGGTTTTATGATTGAAAAAAGCGTAGGGCGGAATCTGCGTTTTAAATAGAGACATACTGATCACGGCGGTAGATCAAGAACCGAATTTTCCTAGTTGGTGCCCGACAATATCTTCTTTCTTCATAGCAGTTCATTAGAACTATGCTGTTCTGATTTATGATCTCTGATCTTTCCAGAAGCTGCGCCGCTTCTTCCCCCTCACCTTCTTCATCTCCATCGTCTGGATCGCCTTCTTCTCGTATCTCATGGTTTGGTGGGCAAACACGATCGGCGAGACGCTCGGCATCCCGACTGAGGTATGTAGTTTGATTCCTAGAATGTAGTTTGATCCTAGTAATTTTGTAGTCTGGTCCCTAGACTCTACTCTGATCTTAATTCCACCTTTCCCCCTTGTAGATCATTGGCCTCACCATCCTCGCTGCCGGCACGAGTATTCCCGATCTGATTACGAGGTATAAATTTATAGTTTGATCTTTGATCTTTGATCCCTGGAAACATTACTTGTTTATAGTGTGATCGTTGCGCGGAAAGGCCTGGGGGACATGGCTGTTTCGTCGTCGATCGGCAGCAATATCTTCGATGTCTGTGTTGGGTGAGGGAATGATCTTTGACCTTTGACCTTTGATCGTTCCAGTCTCCCCATCCCTTGGCTTCTCTTCTTCGCCAAGGAGAGCCTCATGAATTCAGACGCCGCTGACTACATATCAGTTTCGAGGTGATTATCGATTGTAGATTTAAAAAAACCAAACCCCGCCCCCTTTTCAGCCGGGGTCTCCTGTGCTCCGTCGGCATGCTTTTCATCATGCTCATTGTACTCGTCTTCTCCATCTTTGTCTCCAACTGGAAAATGAACAAGGTTTGTGGATGGATTTGCCGCGTTTGGCGTTTGATAATTTGATGTGCTAAGCGCAGTAGTAAGATCAACTTCGATTTACGCACGTTTTTAATGAAATGATTGCCGCAAAATCCGTAGAGAAATGTCGCTAAATGCTAATGTAAGATACTTTGCGTTAAACGTAGTAATAAGATAAAAGATCACTAAACACAGTAATAAGATAAATGTTTCAGATGTTCGGCTTCATAATGATCATCACTTATCTGGCCTTCTGTGTGTTCGCCATTGCACTGGAGAAGGCAATCATTGATTGTCCCCTAAATATCTGCTGATTCTTTAAGTATGTAGTTTGAACTTTGATCTTTGATCTTTAGACTTGAACTTTGAACTTTGCAAACTAAAACTTCGGTGCTCCCTCTCAATACATGTACACAATCGCTACTCCTGGTCGAAAGCTTCGCTTCGTTTTCAGTTGCCTCCAGCTTTTATTTACTGGGCTCTAACTTTGCCTCATTCAATATTGATCTTTTGAACTTAGATCTTTGAACTCATAATTTTCCTTTATTATTTTTTCTTCAACCTCCCTCCCACTCCTCGAACGATGTTATCCAACACAGAACATTTCTCCCAAATCCCCATGAATATTCTCTCCTCGTCCTTCCTCTAAACATTCTTCTTCGGATAAACGATTAACGAAGCATGGGCTTCAGTTAGAAACAATTCGGGTTACCTGTTGAATAGTCCCGGGTTCAATTCCGGGTTAGTCACCGATCTTTTGCCATTTTTATTCAATAACGAGTACCCGGGACGGAAATGGCAGAGGGCGGGGGAGGATGTGAAAGAATCGCGGGAATAAGAAACAGTAACAATTCACCGAGGTAGAAACATACAACCGTATAATATTACCGAGAACCCCTGAGAGCCTAATTTCCACGTCCGAAAAATGCAAATGACGGACTGTCATCTACCGGTGCTAAAAGTTGTCCGTCATTTGAATAATTCGGACGTGAGAATTTGTAGGTCTGGAGTTCATTAAAATCTAATTGTAAGGCAAATTGAGGGTTACTGTAGATTAACCTAATTCTTCCACACCAGAAACATCAATGTCAGAACGACGACAATTGCCTGTGGCCCTCCATTCGAGGCGTTGACGCACCTTCCGTCGGGGCACGCCATGCTGCACATCTGAATTGGCTCACTTCATTCTCTCATCCTCGACGCCCTTCCTTCTCTGCTCTAATCTACCGTACCTCGATGTATCGCAGGGAGTGTCGATGGTTCCTCGGCTTCTTCTGTTGGTTGATCAGCATGCATCCCTTCACATCGGATATCGTCCCGCACTTCCGCGCAATTACGCGCCGCACTGAATTCACGTTGTTAGCGCGCACTTTATACGAGCTTCTATTCCACAGACGCGCACTTTATAAATTCAAAGGAAGCGTACTTTATACCTTCTTCTAATCCAGAGTCGCGCATTTTATAATATCTATTACTCCACGGTTGCGCACTTCATACCATCTTCTATTCCACGGTCGCGCACTTTATACCCCTTCTCTATTCCACGGACTCCCCCATTCCCGCCCTCTTCCCCTGGGAACTCGAGCGACAATGAACTCTATCGAGGGGAGGTGAATATTCCAGTAGAGATGCCCCCAATATGCCTATTTCCCGCCAAGACCCTAAATGCAATTACTCGGGGACTTGGAAAGGCCTTTTGGACGGGGGTCGAACTGCTCTTATGAAGGACCAGGACCAGGAAACAATTCACGGTTATGAGCCGGAGGGACGGGGGTTCACCTATAATTAGCATTCGTGTGTGTGAATTCGCGGCTTGATTGAGTGAGGGTTGAGGGGAGAGGAGGGAGAGAGAGAGGAGAGGAGTAGGGACTTCAGAGCCCCCGCTCCAAGCTCCGTGTGAAAAAGAGCCCCGTTGGTCAGTGCTCGACGTGAGGAGGCTACTCTGTCCAAAGTAATCCACGCCTAGTGACAAGTCGGACACTAATGGGAACAGTTTTGCACGCATTTCAACAGCGGTCCGATAGAAAGGAAAATAGATCACATGATATTTGCAGTAAGTTCGGATAGTAAACTAACCCGGATCGGTATCCCTCGAGAAGAAGTCGACGATGCAGTGAGTGTGCGTCCGATTGGCGCACTCGCTCACGTTGAATGCGCCCGTCTCGCATCTGATGAGAAATGTTGGCGCGTATTTTGTGAAAGCGCGAACCGCGTGCTGTACTCCGTAAGCTCGGCGTCTGGCATGTAGTTTTCGTTTCGTGGATTGCACTGGATACAGGACAGAGAGTGGGAGGACACTGAAATTATTGATCTTTGATCTTTCATTGTAGGGACTTACCGAAAAACGACGAAAATACCACAACATGGAGCAGGTAGACCATAATCGATCACCTGGAAAATACCTATAAATAGTCGTAGAATACCACGCGATCGCGCTGTGAGCTAGCAAAGTGTGGAAATAGCGATATGTAAAAGAACAATGATCAATTAAAAAACTATTATCAAAAAGCACATAAGTTCTAGAATGGTTTTTCGTCGGAATAAACCGGAAAGCAGAAAAAGAGGAGCGGCGAGAAAACTCATCAGGCAACATTGTGGGTGCTCTCGTGGGGAAGAAGAAGCAATACTCTCAAGTGCGTCCTTCCTCTTCTTTTCCCGGAGGTCAGAGGAAAAAGAAATACTGAATGGAATAAGGGCAGAAGGAGTTCCCTTCAGTTATGTCTACTGGCTACTCTACGGAGGCCTATAAGCTAATTAAAGTGACCGCTCTATGGTGACTTCTATATGGGTGGTCCCGACTCCGCAGGACTGAGGGGGAGGAGGGAAGAGAAGGGGAAGTGGAGGCTAAGTGACATCGCGCATTCATATTGGAACTCCGCGGTGTAACAGAGGGAGAGAGAGAGTCCCCTCTAAGTGCTCGGGAACAAAGACTCTTCTAATTCCATAAGGGTCACTTCAACTCCTGAGAAGCCCCTTCTAAAGGAGTCAGAATGGGATTCTATCCCTGGGAGGTCCCGTGGCTTCGTTTAATTTAGAAGATGCAACATTGCAATCAAGAGAATCTGAGAGGCGAGAGGAGAAGAAGAAGGGGAGAGACCAGTGCATACAATGAATGGAATTGAAAATTCGGACCTCCCGAGGCCTCTTCTTTCGTGCTTCTGGACGTGACACTGAGGAGTGGACAGGAGGAGGGAAGAGGGGGAGGAGGAGAGGAGTGAGGAGGGGAAAATGAGGAGATTCAGGAGGGGAGGAGAAGAGGAGGAATGGAAGGAGAAGGAGGAGAGGACAGGAGGAGGGAAGGGAAAATGAGGAGGAGAGGATGAATTATAAGAACTACATACTTGGGTTCTCGACAATACAGTAATTGCCCCCCGGAAGATAGGGCCGCGTACGATGAAAACAAGCGAGAAAACGGTCAGGAATTGGCTGGTATTGAAGTGGTCTTCCCTCCTCTCCTCCCCCTGTCCCTCTCACCTCCTTCCTTGGCCTCTCCTCTCCTTCACACCGCCATCCCGAGAGGGATGGAATAGAAAACATTCTCCCAGCTGGACAACCACTCATGAACATAAGAAGAAGAAGTGGTAGAACATCTGGTACGATTCCCTTAAATGGACCAAAAGTGCTATCGTAGGCTCGGATCCAAGACTAAAACGAAAACCAGGCGAGGTCCTCGAGAGGCTGGTCTCCGTTTCTAATCCGTAATGGAGAAATAGCGATTATTTGTAGTGGGAGTCGAGGAAGGAGGAGGAGGAGAGGGAGAGGGGGGGGGGAGTCGAAGGCCAGGAGATCTCGGGCCGGAAATTGCGGCCACGAAAGGGGAGACTCACCCTGGAGCGAATTCATGAGGACACGAATCTGATAGCAGGGGTTGGGGAGGAGAGGTGTACTCTGGAATATTGAGGGAGGAGGGGAGAAGAAGGGGGAGGGGCTACTCCGGGTGGTCACGGAGGTGTATAGGCTTCTTTCCCTCGTCCATTCCAGACCCTTCAGATAGGTCTGAAGTGGAAATGCAATGCTAAACGGCGGTCATCTTAGCGGTCCAATATTCCTCTATTTATCTAGGCATCAGAGGCTGCTAAAGAGAGAACTGGACAGCCGCCTGGAATGAAGTGGAAGGAGTCTCCGTTTGATCGAAGGGACTAATTCATCAATCTTGCACTGGGAGATGTTGCAGGAATGTCAGGACGCAACGTGCATGTCTTTTGGCATCCTGCCAACTTCTTCAGACCAATAAAACCAGTATATAGAGTATATGCGCTGGATCCCCAAGGGTCCCTGCGTGAAAACAAGCCGCAAATTTATTAGTCCAGCAGTATAATGTCTGTTCTTGCTGAATGCATTAGAATGAGTAATGAGAGAGGAAGGAAGGGACATCCAGATCAACGATCAATTGAATGGTCTGATATTATCTGGCCTCCAGGCTGACGCGGGGAGGCTCGTGGAAGTGGCCGGATGAGGGGGAGGTGAGGACTCCCCCTCCCTCTCCCCTCTCCTCCCTCTCTCTCCTCCCTCATCGGAGGAGGCCTTATTAGGGACGGGGCTTCCTTTCAGGTGTGGCCCGGGTGTTCCGGGCATCGCCCTGATTGGGGGAGAGGTGAGAGGAGGAGGAAGAGGGGGGGAGAGGAGGGGAGGGGAGAGGGAGGAGGAGGTAGAGGCGGACGAGGAGGAGGAAGAGGAAAGAGAGGTGGAAGAGGGAAGGGATAGAAATGGAGAGAGGAGGAGAAGGAGAGGGGGAGAAGAGGGGAAGGTAAAAGAGGGAAATGAGATGAGAGGTCACCCGGTAGCCCTCGGCTGTCAGTAACTCTGGCTAAATACCCTCATCCTCATCTCGAGTTGAGATGTGAACGGCTCTGCGTCTCACCACGAACTCTCCCAATAGGGAATCCATTCAATCTGATCAAAGATGAAAGCGATGCCGAGAGTGGAGTGAAGAGGGGCTAATCCTATTGGCATACAGTTCGTGCTAAAGACTGGTCAGATATATCTCCCTCGCTAAACACAGTAAGTATCCTAGAGGTGATTGCTAAACACAGTAAGTATCCTAGAGGTGATTGCTAAACACAGTAAGTATCCTAGAGGTGATTGCTAAACATAGTAAGCATCCTAGACATACATGTTCCTCAAAAAAGTTTCGGAGTAAAAATGCGGGTGGGTACCCCCCATTTTTCGACTCATTTTTGCGGGTGAGTACCCATTTTTAGGAAATTTTTCTATCGGCAAGTATCTGATCTGTTCAGATGGAACGCGAATGTAGAAGGGTTTGGAACTGCAATAATAGATTCCTTACGGCAATAAAATGATATCATTGTCACGGCCGTACGGCGATAGTCACTTTTCTCAAGACTGGGACAACATAAGGTTCCAATGAGCATTGCATAATTTTCTCTGAATTTTTCTGAGTTTCATGTCACAAATAAACTCGATATAAGACGGAATCACAATAGCATTTTATCGTCTTGAAAGGCGTGCCCCTAACGCGATTTGGAATCGCAAACTGACACTTCAGAGGCGCACCTTTCAAGTCAATTCAGTGCGGCGAAGAATGCATTATATTTCGAGCTTTTTTGTGACGTGCAACTCAGAAAAATTCAAAGAAAATTAGAACACTATATGGCGCCACTCTGGGGACCTTCTCTTCAATGTTCGGTACATCATGGAATCGCAAACTTCAAATGTCAATAGAATTACTCATCGATGGGCTAACGTTATTGCAAATGTTTTGCAGCAGCGCAACTCAGAAAAATGTAACAAAAAAGATGCTGAAAAGAGTTTAATGATAGCTAGTTGAAAAACCGGAGAAAAGTGGGTACCTTGAAATAAGATTTATGGCGTATTTCAATATTTTACTACGCCATGAAGAATTGTCTTTATGCCAACTTTTATGCAGCAGCGCAACTCAGAAAAATATGACGAAAAATATGCTGAAAAAATTAGCGCTCTAGCTAGTTCCATTCCGGAGATAAGTGGGTCCAGGTCTGGGTCAAGTCCCAGACCTGGCCCAGACCT
>JACMIG010003492.1:0-12132 GCA_014805385.1 Levipalatum texanum | reverse complement strand
TTATCCCCTAAAATCAACTGTACGCTTCTGTTTCGGACATTTTAACTACTTTTTCCATTGGTTTTTGAGTTTTCGTAGCTGCCAGAGGGTTCAGGAGACCTGCGGCATTAGGAGGATAGAAGGAGAAAAATGTGTTCATAGAATTTTATAAACCCCATGTTTCTTTCAAAACGAGTTATCCCCTAAAATCAACTGTACGCTTCTGTTTCGGACATTTTAACTACTTTTTCCATTGGTTTTTGAGTTTTCGGACCTCCTGGATAAAGTTTTGCCACTGACTCGAATATGAACATCGAGAATACACGAGTTTCAGAAACACCCGACATCTAAACCTCGTCAATGATACTCGTGCGTTGGGATCCAAAGGAAGTCCCGGTCCTCCCTCTCCTCGTCCCGTTTCTCCACCCATTCTCGTCCCCTTCCTTTCCCTCTCGATCGCCCAGGAACCTCAGATTGGCTGTCGGTTCATTTAGTTTCGGCGGAAAAAAGTTCTGCTCTCGCGGCTTTTTCTAGCTCTCGAATCTAGCAGGATCAGCACACACCGATCGAAGAATGGGATGGGACTTTCCTTTATTTTATTGTTTGCTATTGTCGACGGATGTAACCGTACGGAATGAACACCTGTCGCCCTTCTCACTAAACGCAGTAAGATTTGCTTATAAAGTAACCGAACCGTACTAGATAGTGAATTCAAATAACACATAAAATAGGTGGGTCTTGTTCATGACGATGCTTACTATTAATAGTTAGAACACATACCTACAAGTGAGAAGACGTAGAACAATGACAGCGTACTCTGTACGCTAGATCTATTCCTTTAATGCGTCCCTCATCGCCCCAGCAGTTTCTCCTCCACCACTGAAGCGACGGCGTCGATTCCGACGGCGACGCGCTCACGGAAGACGCGGTCGCAGAGGGACGACTGCAAGAGAACAATACGAATTTGAGCAATGCAAATAAAGTAAAAGCATATATGAGAGTTTTGTTCCCAAGTTCACCTTTCAACAGTTTCTAAAAATGTTGAGTTTCAACTTGATGGGAATGGCATGAGAGAGATCATTCCCTTCAATTACTCCTCACCGTTCACGTAATTCCCCACCATGCATTGTGCCTCGTCCCTCCCGTGTCCTTCGTGGCCCGTGCCGAGGGAAAGGGAACGACCATCGGTAGCGAGAGAAGCGAAGGAAGGGCAGCTGGAAAGGAAATAGGCATATTTCTCGGTCCGGCTCTCTGTTCTTCTTCTGAACCTATTATGTTTCAGTCCAGTGCCTATTGTACCTTGAATGACAAATGAATTAATGACACGGAAATCTCTAGTTCAGATAAATCCCAACCTGCACTTTTCTTTCTCCTGGCAGAACAACTGCGCGTTGCTCTCATTTGAGCCGTTCCCATACAGGAATCCGTCGTGGTAAACGATGTTTCCTCCATCAAGGGACTGGTATCTGGAGGGGAACAATGCCTTGATTATCCAATAGGAATGGCTAGAGGGCTTCCGAGGACACAAAAGTAACTTACAGCGTCGTCCTGGAAGCATTCGGAGTCGATTCACACTGGCCATTCTTCAGGAAGGAGCGGCAGTAGTCGAAAACTGCATATTTGTGTTCTAGGCCATCTAATATAAACTTTCTTACGATTCTGTTCGGGCCTCATTTGAATGACGTTGCGTCCATCTCCGCGGTGCAATTTGCCGATGGCTAAGTGAGCAAATCTTCAGTTTATGCTTTCAAATAATGCAGAATTTCGCATGAAATTTTTATATTACCATTGTGAATGTCTTCGGTGACGTCAAAATGGCGTCCGCTCCGCACCGATGTCTCCGGAGCTCCATAGAGGGCCATTTCAAATCAATGAATGTGGATGCAGGTACTGCAGAAAGAATTGTGTTTAACACCTCCGAAAACGACGAAGATTACCGATGCAAAAAGCAATAGAAAAGCAACACTGTTGAAACACAACTGAGTCATTACGAATACAAGATGACTTGTGAAGACAGAAACATGGGGGTGGAAGGAGAGTCGTGGTATTTATACCCCAGCCGAAGAGGTGGAGCCATGTAAGATCTACCTGAGACTGCAAGGTATCGGTCGAGATCTAACCGATCCACTCTCGGGGCCAACGCGGGAATCCCGAAATACTGGAGCAACGAGGAGGCGAAATAAACGATGTTATCGACACTTGGCCCCTATCCCGTGGAATAGGGTTGGACTGCGTCTATCGTCCGAGGTGTTTTCTCATTCAAGAAGCTCATCCATCAACGCGATATAACAGTAGCCGCTCGAGAAAATATATTTATTTTTTATTTTTGTTTTATTTTTCGGGCGTCGTATATTTGCTGTGAAGGACAGGATCGAGTAGGCCTGAGTATACATATTTCCCCGTAACTAACTGACTTGAGCATTGACACTTTTGTAGGATTCTTATTAAAAAAAACCTCAATGTGGAGTAGATAAGCGTTGAATATTTCTTCGATAATCTATAAAGTTCCGATCGTTCAGATCTGTGTAAGTAGACTTCATGTCAAATCTCGGGACTTCGTGTAGATATCGCACAATGCAGTGCGGGTCAGATGTCCACACCCTGTGCGTATTTGGGCATCGACTAGGCTAAGAGACATAACCATTCGAGACACAGAGGAGACAATGGGTTAGATGGGGACAAGCAGATTGGGTGTTTTTCCTTGCCTGCCTCTCGTTTCTCAAAAAAGTAATGGCGATCTGGTTCGATCCGAGTAGGGAAGAAGGTACCATGGATTCAGAAAATAAAACGGTCGCTGTAATTACGCAATTCGCACGTACATATGTACAAGAATCTCTTCGTAGCAAAACGTGATTCTTTGAATGGGTTTCTTTTTGTTTCCAATTGATTCCTTAATATGGGATTCTGTTCTCTGGTTTAATGTGACCTCCTAGAGTTGTCGTGAAAATGTATGCTCGACTGTGTCCTATCGCTTGGTCTCATCTATGCCCGGCGACCTGGATTCGAAGGATCACACGACGCACAACTAAGCGGCCATATTGGGGTGGCGGAACCAATTCAGCAAAAAGACGTATAAAATCAAGCCAAATTTTCAACAAGACTTTGTATTCATTCCACCCATTATTATGCTTTTAGTTAAAGAAGCAGGCAAATTCACACTCAACAGAAATGGTAGCGAAGGTTTCAAGATACTGAAGTAAATCCTGCGTAGATTGAATATGTACACTGTTTTTCGTCTTACAATTATTTGTGTTTCGCCTCCCTCTAAATTTCATTTAGTTCTTCGAAATTCGATGTTTCGCCGATATTGACGTAAACGTACTGGCGTGCCCCATGTCGGCCTCATGTTCTGTCATCAAGGCTCCTAAACTCGATCCTGGACGGTCAGGTTTCCCAAGTATCGAACACTCAAAATGAAATCTGCGTCCAGCGTTAGGAGGTCACGAACGTCTAATGTAAGAATCTCGGTCACTCTTAATGAGGCCAATCTCGGCACTCAGTTGTTTACGCCAGTCTGCGATCCAAGGAATCGAGTGAAGAATTGAGGTCCGAGATGGCGACAAGCGATTAGGAGCACAAATGCAAATGAGAGAGAAGTTGTCATGCTGTGCTTTATGTAGAAGCGGGATTGTCCACGACTCCTTTTTACTGTAGCGGTGACTAGAAACATATTGTGGTGGTGCACAAGATGGCCCTTTTCGCGTTCCGTAAATACCGTTTACACCTGTGCAAGATTCGCGGACAACTGATAAACAACGCGAGTTGCGGGGCTAACGCCCCGCTGTTCGCGACCGCGTTTCAGAATTTGTTGAAAAAATTCAAAAGCACAGGTGTAAACGGTATTTACGGTACGCGAAAAGGACCATCTTGTGCACCACCACAATAACAGTACACGAAAGCTCGAAAATCTCGATTGTTCCTAATATGACAGAGATCCTCATAGTTGCTTACGCCAGTCTTCGATTCAATGGATTCGATCCGAGGATTTAGATCTGCGATTTGCAGCTTTATGGAGACTTGCAATATCGTATACGGATTTTCGCTTTCGAAAATGTATGTGGTAGTAATAGGACAAGAAAGCCCATTATGATTTTTGTAGTGAGAAGGAACGATCAGATGTGAATAAAATGTTTACAAATTTCGGAACTGACTTCCCTTGCCGAACTCCTGAATTCCGGCGTTTACTTTATGCTTATTCGAGCTTGCTGCTTACCGACATTTTAAGAGTTCCAAAATTGTCGGACTCCGCATCAGAAAACAGACATTTCTGATTGTGAGAAGAGAGTTCGGTCTATGTTTCAGGCTGACGAATTGTACGTCATGAATCAGTAAGCAACAATTATAAGTCCGCTGACGAGGGAAAACAAGGAAGAATTCTGCAATAACGCAAATAAAACAATAGTAAAGGTAAATGGGTTGTCCGATGCGAAGTCGTGCAGTATTTTATCCCATTTGCGGTTGCTATTTTCGGCGGAATTAACCATACGGGATGTACGCTGGTCGCCCTCTTCACTAAACGCAGTAAAATGGTATAATCGGTATGGTGCAATTGCAACCCTGGGGATGCGACGCGACACATTTAGTGTGCGATTTGAGAACAACCGTTCACATTAATCTTGCTGGCGTCACATATTTTTTTTATTTTTCTCTTGACCGTGTACGATTACAGCATTTTTTACTGCATTTAGTGACGAGGGCGACCAGCGTACATTCCGTACGGTTAATTCCATCGACAATAGTTTCATAATTGTTAGTATCCGAGTTCGGTTTTGTTTCAGATGTCCGATATTAAATCTCTTTGCTTCCTGTAACAATCGCATTCAAGAACCCAGAGTTTCACGAGCATTCCGCCACCAAGAAATATAAAGCTCATTGGCTCCCGACAATAATAGACCACCTGACTCGAATGAAACAAGATTTTCAATAAATTTGCGAAATTTTCCATGTTTTTCAATTTGACTCTAATTTTGCAGTTTTTCCAATCGATCGAATTGTCTGGTGTCTCGTTTTTCTTCATAGTTTTGCCATAATCGGTCTCGGTCTGCGACCGGGACAGGCCGTTTCGCCTCCTCTTCTCTTTTCTTCTTCTTCCTCCTCCCTTCGCCATGGCCTCCGGCACCGTCCACTCCAACCTCCAGCTCATTCTATTCGTGCGTTGATTTTCTCTTTTATTTCCTGTTCTACTAAACCAAGGAGCTTCCTGGGAGCACTGTTACTGTGTTTATCTCCTCAGGTCGTCCAGCTGTGCATCCTCGGAATTCTGTGCCACTTCCGTTGGTTCAAGAGCGCCAATAACATGGTGAGCGGGGCTCGAAGCGAATGTTACAGTAATCCTGGAATTAAATTGCTCAAAGCTACCGTAATCCAACCAATAAAATCTATTTTATTGCAGACAATCGCGGTCTTTTCGATGTATGGCGGCGCGGCCTTCGTCGCTTTCCTCAACTTTGTCTTCTTCTCCATCAAGAAAACGAGAAATGCCATTCCGCCCATCGTCGTGCGTTGATTTGACCTATCGAGCCCAACGTAACCCACCGAACCCTCGGATTGTACCGTAATCTCTTGGACCGACTAAAGCCGAGGACATTCCATGCAAAGATATTATGGCGTTCATAAGCCCTCTGGCCTACCGATTTCCCCCGAACTCTATCGCAAACCTCAGGCTCTCATCTTGATGGTCATTGTAATCGTCATCAACGTGGCCTCCATCGTCATCATGTATGCCACCGACTTCTGCATTATCGGCGGATTAGTGAGTTTTATTTTTTTTAAATCAAAAAATATTTTTAATTCTATTCGTTTTTTTATTATGAGTTCCATTTCTTATCAATCTGTGTGTATTGTTTCGAGTTTGTTCCATGTGTTCTTTACAGGAAGGCTCGCTCGCAAATTTCGGCATCAATGCCACGCTGCCCACGAGAAAAGTCATCTGTACGCAGTTCAACGAGAACAAGAATCTCGTTTCGGTATAAGCGGGTTCAACGATCAAAGATCAACAAACTATGTTCTTGCAGTATTTCACGGGAGTCGCCATAGCGATTACCCTCTTCGAAGGAATCCTTCTCGTCTTTTCGCCGCCTTCCCTCGCCCAGACCGAGAAGGAGGTCAAAATACAAACTATAAAGATCAAAGATCAAGGATCAATCTGAAGGATCGCCTAAAGAAGAAACGCGAAGAGTCGGATAAGGAGGCCAAGACGAAAGATGACGATGAGAGAGGAGACAGCCCGGCCAAGTAAGAAGCAAAGAGCGGGCACCATTCCTTCCCCCGACCGCGACGCGTGGGGAACGCGCCGCGGTCATGCTGCTCTACCATTGGAAACCCTTACAGGGACCGATCTCCTCCCAGCTTCGGATCGAGGCGCCGCTCTAGGCGCGACCAGGAGAGTGAGTGGGGGGATTCGAACCCGCGACCCCCGGCGGGCAAGGCAGGACTCTAACCACATGGGCCATTCAGAATCGCCGCGCGACAAGTCCGCCCGCTCGGCAAAGTCCAAGCCGATTTCGGGCCGCGAAGGGAAGAGCGACCGATCCAAGAAGTGAGAATGACGAAGAACGTGAAAGATCAAGGATCATCCCTTCAGGGATGATGACCGCTCAAGGAAATCGCGCAAGAGCGATCGCTCGCGCAAGACCGATCGCTCGCGTAAGAGCGATCGCTCGCGCAAAGGTGACAAGTCTGAGGTCAGTGTGCGATCATTTATTTCATTAATACAGTAACCCTTTCAGAACCGTAGCAGCAAGAAGAACTGAACGAGTGTCGACAAAGATCAAAGATCAACGGGCATTTTCCCTCTTCTGCTCCTTCATGAAAGGCAAAATGGCCCACGCGATAAAGCACGAATGATGCTGATCAACAATTGCACAGAGACAATGCGCTGAAGACATACCAATACTTTTGATAAGAACATGAATGCTTGCCATAACTGTTTTTCTAGAATTATTAATTCTTTAATTATTAATTAATCAGTATGCCTTCCATTGATTTCCGTCTGCAAACGAAATCCAGACGGAAGCTGTCTCAGTTTCGGTCAGTAAAATAATTAATGACCGAATCCGTTTGGATTTTCGGTCTGGGAAAAAATTAATGACTGAAACTAGCAGACCTTTCGGTCTGGAAAAAATTAATGACCGAAACTGGAGGACATTTCGGTCTGGGAAAAAATTAATGACCGAAATGATAGGACTGTGTAAAAGGAAACCAATCTCGCTGTGACGGATCAATAAAGTACGTTTTTGCAGCGTCCCTTATGGGTCGAATTGATAAATGATGCTACTACAATTCATTCACTTCGAATGAAGTCCCCAAGGATTTTTATTCTGTCGTTGTATTTATAATGATTTATTGTACAATGTTTAGATAATTTTATAGTTTGTCCTCTAACTTTGTGTTATACTTGCAAATCACAATCAGAATAACGTTATAAGCCCATTTAATTGTTTGCGCTACAACACAATCTTAATTTTGTCGACAATCGTGCTCCTCTACAGCGAATCGAAAGACGCTCGAAAATTCGGTAATGGTAATTCTGTAGTGATCAATTCGCCTGATTGTCATCTAGAATTGATGATTTGCCTGTTTGCATGAGCTCAATTGCATGCCATTGATTAATGCCGACTGGGTCCTAGAAGCTTCATCAGTTGGCTGCTCAGCTCTCACCATGAGCAGCAGCTCCTTATCCCCTCCGGCCTCTGCCACTTCGTTGTCCCCTCCACCTTATACTCCTCCACCCGGATCACTCGCAGAGAAGCCAAAGGGAGCGCGCTCGTGGGTTTGGGATCATGTGTTTCCTTTCGACGCCACCAACTTTCATTGCAAGTACTGCAACATCGATCCACAGAGTAAGTTCATTTTTATTATTGTGTCTAGAAATTGTTCAAAAATTGTTTGTAGCAAAGAAAGGAAAGATCAAGAAGTCCAAAACGGGCGCCACATCGAATATCAAGAGCCACTTAATCGCCTTCCATTCCGATATCCCCGCGGTCCGGAACGGTCTTCTAGGAGAATCCCCCGATGGCCAGGTTTTTGTTTCCCATTGTATTTCATATTGTTGTTCTAAGGCAACGTTCAATGATGAGCTCGTACGGTTCTTCGCTGCCCATCAGATGCCATTCCGCGTGGCGGAGTCGGAATCCTTTCGATCGCTAATTCGTGCGGCGAATACAACGATTACTGTGATGGATCGAAAGTTGCTGGCATCCTCATTGAGTGGACGAGCCAAGCAAATTAGAGAGAAAACAGCGGAGGTTTGTTGCATTTCTGAAACTTTCATTATATTATTGCATCAGGTTCTCCATGGGCAGAAGGTGTCATTTACAAGCGACGGGTATAAAAAGAGGGGATTCTCCCTGATGTCTTTTGTGGCATCATTTGTAAATGGTATTATCTATATCCTTTTTCGTCATTTTCATACAACACTCTAGATAACTGGGAGCCGTGCCAGATGGTCCTCTCGTGCAAGGAAGTTCGCGGCCGGCAGACCATACAGCGTTTGGTGGACGAGTCCAAGTCTGTGTTCAGGTAAATCTCTTATTTTTTCGATTACATCTAACAATCCGATGTAGTGAATACGGAATTTACCCGGTCGCCGGGGTTACCGATGCGGCTGCCAATGCGAAGGGCACAATACGGCAGCTTGGAATCGACAGGTTAACTTAGTAGGTTCTCTCCTCTAGATCCTTCCTTACAGTATCCTTTGCGCTGCTCATCTCATTAATCTCGCAGTAAAGGAATCGCTGGGTTCAATGGACGAGGAATACAGCTTGATTGAGAGGTGTCGGAGAGCTGCAGAGAAACTCCATCGAAGTGCCCCGGTGGCAGAGAAATTCGCTGAGTATGGTTTTCAATAATGTTTTTGATGAAGGTGCCTGTTAATCGTAGTATCGATAGTATCGATTCAGCAAATCTATTCGAACGAGTCCATATCATTTCGTTGTAGCATTCTGAAGTCGCAGAACATGCCGGTTGTTGGAATCCCTCAGGAATGTCCCACTCGTTGGAACTCAACGTTTTTCCTGCTGGAAGGTTGCATTCGAACGGTGAATTTGAATTAATGTGAAATCATTATTATCATCGTAGATTGATGCTGTTAACATAACGGCCAAGGAGCTCGGGATTACAGCATTCACTCCACTCGAGATTGCGACGCTGCAGTCTCTTGTAGCAGTTCTGCGTACCCCTCTCGATGCGACCCTGAAATTGTCACGCGACCACAGCACTGCCAGCGAGACTCTGCCTCTCCTCTACCAGGTTACGCGACTGCTCCGAAGGTCTGATAATTCATGCACTTTAAATGAAATATTCTCATCAGGAAATCCTTGTCCGAGTCCGGCGCAGCGCGCGACCTTGCGGAACATCTTGTTCAAAGCTTTTCTCGGAGGATCAAGGGGCACAAGGATCACTCAAGGGCACTGGCGTACGCCATGTATCTTGACCCGAGGTACAGTACACTGTAGAATTCATTGATCTACTGCATCGCAGATGGTCTGGTCGTAAAGGGATGCTCGCAGAAAATGATGATGGGACAGAATGGAACTCTGTCAGAGAAGAACTTGTAGCCATTTATGGAGGTGAGAGCACTATGCAAGACCCTCAGTTTGGCCGTATTTTCAGGTGACGAACCAGATGGCTCCTCATCAACGGCAACTGCTGCTCCGGCGACAAGCAGTGGAGACCTCTTCGATATGTTAGACGAGCCTCAAGTGACCGAAGAAAAGCCCACGACTGGACCTTCAGCCCTTACGGTTAGTTTTGTTTTGTATTTAATTTCTTTTCCCAAAATTTTCATCACTTAATTCAGGCAGAGATGTGCAAGTACGAAGCGACTTTGACGGCCTCTCGCCCTCCCTCCTCTGCCAGTGCATTGGACTGGTGGAAGTGCAACTGCGGCACCTTCCCTCTCATGAGCGCCCTCGCTCGGAGATTGTTGGGAATTCCCTCGACTTCCGTCAGTAGCGAGCGCCTATTTTCTGTGGCTACTTCGGTGTCCGCGAATCGGAGAAGGAACCGTCTGTCGGCAAGGGCACTCGAGGACACTCTCATCGTCTCGTGCAATAAGACTCCGTCGGGAAGGTTGTACTGAAGGGTTAAATTATGAATTGTTTCGTAACAGACTGCGACCGGAGAAGCCTCGCCCAGTGAGGTTGCTCCCTCGTCGATCGATCGAGGAAGATGACGGACATACGTCGGCCGAATCCGAAGACTCGGAAGCAGAAGACCTCCATGACAATGTCATAGATGAAGAAGAGGAGACCCCTTCCCCGCCCGATTCCTCCAGGCCATCAGTCTCCCGCGAATCCATTGCCGACTCCCTCGATTCGGGAGATTCTCCCGCAATCTCCTCTATTCTCAAACGCGCCCGTAGTCTCATAAGGGAGCCAAGCAGCCCCGTTTAGACTAGAATTTCAGAGCGCTTTCTGATGCTTGATTTGTATCATTTTTGAGTTGTCTAAATTATTCTGTATTTGAATCGTTTCCGGTTTTATTTTTGTAATAATTCGGTTTTTACTGAGTGGTGTTTGTATTTGTTCTTATATTCTTCTTTTTTTGTTGTTATTATTTTGATGCGTAGGAATGGCTTTCAGTATTGCTTTTAGATGCAGCAAATTCTTTTCTAGTAAAGAATGAGTGAGTTACGGTAAATAGTGCACAAAATTTTCGCCGTTTGAGATCGGCATTTGAAAGTCCCTGGCTCACATTCAAGTCCGAATAACAAACAATCAATGATCAGAAACTGAGAATAAACCTTTCCTGATCGACATTCTGATCATTTCGGTCATTAATTTTTTCCCAGACCGAAATGTCCTCCAGTTTCGGTCATTAATTTTTCCCAGACGGAAAGGTCTGCTAGTTTCAGTCTTTAATTTTTTCCCAGACCGAAAATCCAAACGGATTCGGTCATTAATTATTTTACTGACCGAAACTGAGACAGCTTCCGTCTGGATTTCGTTTGCAGACGGAAATCAATGGACGGCATACTGATTAATTAATAATTCCAGACATTCCAGACATTAATTCCCCCACCCTAATGTAATCTTGGATTTCTTCAAAATGATTTCTTGAATGATTCAGAAAGCTCTGTCTGCATTCACAATGAGTTTTATACGGTACCACTTATATTAATTGGTACCCACTCCAAAGTGGACGGATCTATGGGCCATTGAGGATTTAGAATGAGTACATTCATTTTGGCATGCCTATGGACTATAATCTATGGTCAAGTTCCTTGTAATTGATTAAAGGGTCCCTGCCACGAAGACTGTTTTGAAAATATCGTTTGAATTTTGCACGATTCCTGAATTTCAGGGAAATGACACAATTGTGTACTCGTTCGCCCGCGACCGTAACACAAAAGTGTACGACTATTTGACGGACGACACAATTGTGTACGGATTTGTTCCTGGAAAACACAATTGTGTCGTTTCCCTGAAATTCAGGGGTTCAAATTTCTGATGTTCGAGTTCGTTTTAAAGCTTCAGAAAATTTTTTCTGAACTTTTCGTTATGTTTTTGAGTCATCCACAATCGGTCCGAACCCATTCTCAAGCTCGGAATGGTCACTCCAGACCATCGTGGCAGGGACCCTTTAATTCCGATAAATATTACTAGCAGACAACATCCGATTGGTAGCTCGATTAATCGCTCGTAATTTCTTTCGCAGTGAAACCGAACTAATTTTAACGAGGATATACAAATTCCTGGTCGGCTAATTTACAGGACGCATCTTCTGATTGAATCCACGGTCAACAAGGGCAGAGATCAACAATTGGACCTGCACTTTCGAGTACGTGATTTCATGTTCCTTTATCAAACAAGGACACTCAATAGAAATTATCTACTACTATATAAAAGGCTAGTGTGTCTGTCCGTTACAAAAGTGGTCCTAAAGCCTCGGGACCTTGACCTACCCCTAAGTCGACCATGGGAAGACGATTCCGCATATTCCGGAAGTTCGTAAATTCCGGAAAAAACTACTTCCCGGAACCGGATTTTACGGAATCGCTCGAAAATGCTCCAAATCACTTGGGGAGTTCGGTGGGACAGACTTTGGGTTAAATTTTTCGTTTTTGTGGAAAAGTTCGGTGGGTCAGACTTTTAACTTCGGTGGGTCAGATTTGTCATTTAAGCGTAAAATGCTCTAAAACACTTCGGGAAG
>JACMIG010003491.1:0-12135 GCA_014805385.1 Levipalatum texanum | reverse complement strand
GTAATTGAGTCCAAAATTTTGGGAGCCGCTAGCGGGCGATAGTTTCATTTCTGAGATTCGGCAATGCTTGCATCGTTCTTAGAATGTTCGAATTAGTATAGGTGCCAATTTTCAGCTTATTCCGAGATGTCGAGTGCACGCCTTTAAATCTGTCGAGCCCGCAATCTCAAACGGACGGTACATAAGTGGTGCATCATACGCAGCTTATTTCGAACCTGTGTCTTGCGTCGATCTCTAGGCACTCCCTTCAGTTTGAGTACTTAATTCCACTTCAGGGAGGTCGCCCCCACCTCTAGGAAGCTCCCCAAGAAGTTTAATCCTAGGAGCACGCTATTTTACAAAGTGCATCTGGAACATTCTGTGGAATGGTGCAAGATGCATAGCTTACTTTAAACCGGCTCCTTCGCTACTACGTTTAGTGCGCGCGGGAATCGTTTGCCAAACGTGTTTTTTTGGTTTCTCTTGTTACTTCTGTTAATTATTGTATTTTTAAGTTCATTTTCACACATTTTCTTCGTCTTATTCTTCATTTCCAACATGATTCGCTGCATTACAGGCCTCCCCTCCGTGCTATACGCAATGGCGATGCCGCTAAACGCCCCATCCATAAGAGAGGCTCTACTGTGCCCTCATCCCGGCCCTTCGATGACATTCACAGAGGATCAGGCGTCGGAATTTGCTCGACGACTCGAAGGACTACTCGGGGTGCTCCCTCATCAGGTACCCTTAGAATTTGACCATTTCATCATGTTCTATTCATCCTCTAGCACCCCTCTAATTATGTCAAACGTCAATTATTCACATTTCTAATTCTTTCCTGCTAAATTCCTACTGCCCGAGATACTCCGTTTAGCGCGCGTTACTACGTTTAGCGTGCGCGCGAAACGCTCCCTAAAGAGTTTCACTTCTCCCTCCGCATTTTCGCTTTTCTTATTTTTCTTGATTATTATTTCATGGTTACAAACCTTGATTGTTATTTTTAGCAGCGTGCGGTCAGTGCTGCACGCCCTCCACTCGCTCATGGGCTCCGCCACAACCTGCGAGGTATTTTTATTCTTCACGTTTTAATTTTTTTAACTAGATGCAATCGTTTTTCGAACTATAAATCAAGCTCTTTAGTCTTGAATTTACAGTAGATTGTTTTGCAGCCTCACGGAAGACATACGAACTGTCGGATGACGTGCCCCCCGTGCCACTGCTGGACGCCCTCGAGCTCATCAACGATGAGGGAATGTTCTGCAGCTTTTCGGAGGAATCATGGAGTCCTAAATCATGGTAATTGTTTAGTAGTTTTGTTATGCTATTTGCTTTGCTCGCTCAGCGTTTTAGTGTCACTTCAGGCTAACAAGAAGAAGACTTCAATTGTCAGTATGTTGCTGGACGCCTGCTCGCTCATCATTCATTCGCGGTGGGTCGATTATTAGCTATACTTTAAATACTGGGAGCTTTTTAATGTTTTTTTAATTTGGTAGCTTCGGCCCGTAGGAACTCCTGCCCATTGGTGCGTGACATACAGTTTATCATACACCATTTATCGATCATTCAATCACTTGCCAGAAATTTCCCAGGCCCCTCTCCTCTATTTTTCAACTGTAGCTGCTAATTATTAATCAATTTTTCTTGCAGTGGAGCTGGCCGTCGTTATCTTCCACTCTTCCGTGTTTTGCAAGACGCCATCTTCTCCTATCGCCGGTACGTGTTAATAAATATCATTTAAAGTTCTTTCTGATAGAAATAGACAACTATCTCCTTCATTTCAGGATCTGGCCTGAGGACGCAATAATGCCGCAGATGGCTTATGCGCAACGCAATCTCCATCATCGGGAGCAAACTCATGATTGTTTCGACTGCAATCGACATCGTCAAATTTTCATGCCGGTGAGCAGTATTTTATTTCACTCTATAATTTCAGTAATTTAGTTTTAATTTTTCAGTACATTGTCTTGCACTGTTCGAACGGACAAGACGGATGCACTGCTCCTGCAGGACGCCCTCGAGTTCATCAACGATGAGGGAATCTTCTGCGGCGTTCCGGAGCAAAATAAAACAATTTGTTCTCCTTTTCCGCTATTTTTAATTCATACCTCCTGTTGTTGTTGTAGTTGTTGTTGTTATGTCTGAGAATAAAGCCTACTTTTTATTTCTGGTACCAGGAATTATCCGTCAGAGGTTATAATCCCTCCGCCGTATCGAGTGGAGCACGGAACGCAGCTTTTTTCAAACCACACCATGCGCGCTGTTGCTCTTTGCCATTGCATCCTTCAGTGTCCCTGTGCACTCCTCGTTGTTGGGTACTCATTCTGCTCCTACACACCAATCTTTAACGCCAATTGTCTTCGTTGGAATTATTTTTCCGCCGTAACCAATTCCTACTTCGCGCGTTACTACGTTTAGCGAGCACGGGAACCGCCCACCGAACGTGTAGTTTTGCATGCTGCTCCTACGCTTCTCGCATTTCTGTTACTAATTTTTGTTCTTCTTAATGTTTTTATTATGAGTATGATTGATTGCTTTAGTGGCATTAGTCTTTGAAGCTTTGCTGAACGCGTTTCACTACTAATGATGATGAAACTCCCCTCGGTTAATTTCGCTAGTGCTCCTACCTTGAGAGACCCGGGCTCTTTGTATTTGGGTAGACTCTACCTCTAGGAAAATCCCCTAGAAGTTTCATCTCGGGGAGGGCAAATCCATGACTGAGTTCTAGAAGATTCTGCCGATTGGTGCACGATACGCACCAATCGGCAGAATTTTCAAACCACTCCACGCGCTGTTTCTCTTTGCCATTGCATCGTGTGTCCCTGTGCACTCCTCGTTGTTGTGTACTCATTCTCTCTACTCCTACGCACTCAGGCGATACATAAGTGGTGCATCATACGCTGCTTATTTCGAACCTGTTCTTGTGCCTGCACACGTCGATCTCTAGGCACTCCCTTCACTTTGATTACCCAATTCCACTTTAGGGAGGTCGCCCCCACCCCTAGGAAGCTCCCCAAGATGTTTAATCCTAGGAGCATGCAATTCTACAAAGTGCATCTGGAACATTCTGTGGAATGGTGCATGATATACAGCTTATTTCGAACCTGTTACTATTTTTGTCAATTTTGTTCCTTTCAGGGTATGGCTCGAAGACGCAACTCGATGATGGAAATGGCGGCTTTGCGCAACGCCATCTCCATCATCGAGAACAAGCTCATTCGACTGCGATCGACATCGTCAAATTTTCTTGCCGGTGAGCAGTCTTTGATTTTTTTTTGTAAATAAAGTACTTTAGTCGTGAATTTGCAAAACATTATCTTGCAGCCTAATGGAAGCCGTACGAACTGACATGACGGATGAAATAACTATGCGCGACGCCCTCGGGTACCTGAACGATGAAGGAATCTTCTGCAGCTTTCCGGAGGATTCTTGGAGTCCGTAATCCTGGTAAATGTTTCATTGTTTAGTTGTTTTTAATGTTATACACTTTACTTGCCCAGCAGTCTTTTATTGTCATTTCAGGATCTCACAAACAAGAAGCAGACTTCAATTGTCAGTATGTTGCTGGACGCTTGCTCCTTCATAAATCATTCGTGGTTGGTCGATTATTTCCTAAATACGTGAAATACAAGGAGCTTTTTTTAAATTGGGTAGCCTCGGCCCACAGGAACTCCTGTCCATTGGTGCGTGACACACAGTTTATCATACACATTCAATCACTCAATCACTTGCCAGAACGTTCCCGCCTCTCTCCTCTATTTATTCAAGAGTAGTTGCTCGTAGTTATCCAATTTTTCTTGCAGTGGAGTTGGCCATCGTAATCTTCCATTCTTCCGAGGAATGCAAGACGCCATCTTCTCCTATTGCCGGTACGTGCTATTAAAATTCATATTGACTTCGTTCTGCTAGAAGTAAGCAACTATCTCCTTCATTTCAGGATCTCGGCTGAAGACACAACAATGTCGACGAAGATGCCCAACGCCATCTTCATCATCGAGAGCAAGCTCGCGAGTGGATCGGCTGCGATGGACGTCATCTAGTTTTCTTGGTGAGCAGTGTTTGTTTCATTCTTTCAATGACTATTCGTGAACAGTTGCAAAAAGAATTGCGTGCCCATTCCAATTCTCCTCCTTATTTTCTCTTTCAAGGTGCCCAACGACAAGAACTGTGTGGAAAATTCGCTTCCGCCTTCGGGGATGATCTTCTCCGCAGTCGGGATCTTTTGCAAGGCCATCTAAACGTCGACAATCCTACTCCCAATGCTTCAGTCCCGTGCAGAACGCCCTCGTATTCTTCGGCACCCCTTACCGTCCATACTAGTCCATGTTTGTAGGGGGCGAATTACACGTCCCGTTCCTCTTCTGTGTATGTAGGTAGTAATTGTAAATAATAAATAGTGAATACTTTTCTTATTCCGTCCCCCTGTCTTGTGTTCACTCGATGTAGATTAAATGGAAAAATAAATAGAGAAGTGCATTCTTGTTACAGTGATCGATTGTACAAGGCAACATTTAACACATTTCTACAATTATTGTCATTCCTGCTTCCTGCTTGCGAGCTTGGGTTTCTTGGTGTTTTCCCTGTGGTAACAGTTCTCCCCGGCCCTTCTTCTCGGTAGATCTACAACTTTTTCCGAATCAATAATCTTATCGTGAACAGTGGTAACGATAACCGAGTGTATTCTTCATACCATGTCTCTATTGACCGGTTCCTGATACCTAGGGTGTTAAGTGTAAACCACGGTGCACAAGTACCAGGTGAAATTCTTATTCCGTAGATAAGGAATTACATCTGGTACTTATTTACCGCGGCTGACACTTAACACCCTACGTTTCGTTAACCGCTGGAAGACAACTAACATGTGTAATTTTGCACCATGCGGCTCACACTTAACACCATATGTATCATGAGCCAAGGAAGACGATAAACAGTTGTAATCGTCGATCCAGAGCTCAATTTTTGGCTTACACCCAACACCATAAGTCTCATGAGCCAAAAAAATCACTTTTTGACTATATTATTTTAGTTGCCGGCCTCTTATATATCACAGTGTTGTACTAGCAGACGTCATCCATAGATCGTGGAGTTGTCGGAAATACTGCTCGCCGCCCTTCACCTCTAGACCGATTTCTGTTCTCCTAAAACATCATCCGATTCTTCATATCTTGACTAAAGATGGCCAAATATGGACCGGAAAAAAGAGTTTTGTAGGGGAACAGAGACGATTCTGATGGCGGAGGTTCGAATTTCTTACCGTGCGCAAAACAGGGTAAATCAAGCAATCGTTTACCAAACATATTATTAATCTCGCATTATTTTTCGATCGCTAATGTTTCAACCAATTTGAGAGACAATGAAATTGACAAAAACAGCAAAACATGAGGCGGAGATAAGCAAATATCTAACCTTTCAATAAGATTTACGAAATTTGAACCAAAAATCGCCCTCAGGATCGTCACTAGATCATCTTCAGCTGCAAAACGTTTTTTTGCTGTCCAGATTTGACAATTTCACACATGTTATGAAGAAACGAAAAGTGTTGCAGTACTTTTGTTCGCAACTGTAAGATCAATAATAAATGTTCAATAGGGTGCGGATAGTAAATAATACTCACTTTTGCGTTTTCTCTCTACGCAGACATTTGTTGAAGTATTCCACATGCCCATCGACAACAAGGAGAACGAAGAGGCAGATGAAGAGGAAGCCACTTAATAGCCCAATACATTGTATTCATTGAATGTTTAAATGTTTGTTGCCGGAATTTCACAGACACAGATAAAGAAATTAATGAAACAGGTGCAAATATTAATTTTTCCTGGTTCTGCTTGGTTGTATGCACTAATTATATATTGTCAAGGAGGATACTGTCAATTAAGATATATGATTCCTTTTTCGTTGGCAAAAATTTATCCCTTAATATCTTAACTCGGGATTTCCAAGAAGAGCAACTATAAAGAACGGGGTCTGGCCAATCCATGCCCCGCAACCGTTCCCCCACCCTCCCCTTAACCCCGAACTATTTTGGAATACTGTCTTACTATGCCGCCGAGGTAAGAGCTACGGCCTTGAAGAGCTCGATAATGGGTCTCCATTCGGGAGAAGAACCGTTGATCAGCAGAGGAGGCACGAAGATGCCCGGCAGGAACACCGATATGACTATTGTTCCACCCGCGCATATCCGCCGAATGGACTGCAAAACGTGCGTGATGAAATGTTTTCCCCTTTCCTAATTTTGGGACTCCACTTCTCAGTGCTCTTCAGACACCATGAATGCTCATGTATACTTATAAAGAAATATGTAAAAATGAATATCGAAATTCTTTTAGTTGCTCCAAAAAAATCCCCATTCCTCGGCGTTTAGTGAACCGGATCGCACTCGGAGTACCCCTAGTCGGAGTACTCCGAGTGCATTTTCGCAATATATGTATTTAGTCAAGTTCACACACCCTTCCATTTTGCCATTAGAAATATACACTCTATCCTTTTCGAAGGTAAATGTGGGTAAGCAACACGCTAATTACACGTGAAGCTTAGTCACACAACTGGTGTGTGATCTTTTATGTGCCCGATGAGAGTAAGCCAATCCTGTTGGATTGTAAAAGAGCACGTATCCAAACTGGGTAATATGCAGGTTGAAATGAACCCTTCCTTGCCGCTTACCGTACTCATGGCGATGTTTTCGTTGAGTTGCCATCTGTAATTATGTTAGGTCTGTAATGACGTATGTACTATCGCTACAACCCGAGAACAGAGCGTTCACAAGTGTTAGATACGAAATCACACATCCAATTCAACGGCAATAAACATTCAATCTACTATAGCAGTTTAAATGAATCTCAAATGCATAACGTTATCCGTTGGAAAAGTGGGATACACTCATCACTCCATACCAACCTGTAACTCAGTGAGTACTGTCCCTCATAGGCTCCGGACTTGAATGCGACGAGCGCCTCGTGTTTGTGACGATTCCTGCGCGAGACGCGGAGAAATACCTGCAAAAGGGCATTGCAGTTGCGTCATATTCGCAATAGCCCCAAACTTTACAACTTCCAGTTCTGAACTCGAAAGTTTATCTCGCGTTTCTTCATAAGTGCACAAATGCGATGAGCGGGGGAAAGTCACGGATTGTATCTTTTCAACCCCCGCAAATCCTCGCACTAACCAAGATGACCAAAGGACTACTCCCAGAGTCGAAGTGGCCAAGAACAATATGAACTCACAACGAATGAAATGTTTGAAACGACGAATACGATTATGGCGAAGTGGATGCCGTTGAAGAATTCTGGAACTGATTACATTTCTGAATGTGAAGACATTTCATAATAGAGAAGGAATACTTTTAAAGTCCAAGCATTTTCTGTTTCCATCTTTAAAATGTTTTGAAGAATATTCGAAACGAAATTGTGTGTTTCATGCGCATAGATTTTGGACTTACTGTAAACAATGAAGCAGTTGGTAATAACTGAGAACGCGACGTTGACAAGACTAATTATGATAGGAATTTTCGGTCGCAGTACGCGCTCATAATCCCGTATATAGCAAGTAGCGAATAACCTGATGAAGTCTATTGTTTAAGAGTGAATGGTAATCGCCGTCATTTATCATTCGGCGACTCCACCATGAAAACCAACCAACCTCTCACATGTGATGGCGGGAACGATATTGTACATTACCGAAGTTGAAGCCATGCTGATGAACGAAGCCAAGGCCAACGGGGCAACTGCATTTTAATCTATTATGCACAACCGCATTTGGCGTTTTTCGTCCCATCTTGGCCGACTTAACCGAGGTTATATTAACATCCCTGTGATCTAGAGCCAATCGAAAAGAAGATTTTGAAAATATAAAGCACGGACCTACATATCCCGAACAATATCAAAACGTACATGTTGTCAAGTGCCCAAGCAATTCTAACTTATCGATCGGGAGTCAAAATGTCAGCTTCCTGTATCTTCGGAACAACTAGAGCTATGAAGCTGAAATTTTGCAGGCTTCGGTTGGAATCCAGTTCCAACTAGTATGCAAAATTTCAGCTTCGTTGCCCTTTTAGTTCCGGAGATACAGGAGGGGACTGTGAGATAAACATAGTGTCGCGGAACGGGAAATTAGAATTGCTTGGGCTCTTGACAATAGTTTAAAGATACCTGTTCGCGGGAATGTTCCCTTCTCCACAAATAGGAAATAGAATCGCGTGAGGAAATGAGGAATGCCCCCAATATAGAGAAAGACGATGATGGCTCGCAAATTCGGATGCATTGCACGAGCCTGGGAAAATATAAATCATATTCTAAGACCTAGTTTATCCCGCTTCGGTAATCAATATTATTATATGAGCCGGTCCTTGAAAGGGTACACAATGGGAGGTTTTGTTGCACGGGTGGGCTCTATTACTCGTAAGAGGTACTGTTGGGACGCACCAGAAGATTGTCATAAAGATTGGCTCGATTCGATTGTACTCGCACAACTCCGAGGGACTCTTTTTTCGACTTTTTGAAATTATCCAAAAAATAATCCAGCCAGAATCGAGATAAGAGCGAAAGAGTCGAAAATAGGCCCTCCTAGCACCCCTTTGACGGAAGCACACAAAACTGGTCGATCCATACGCGAAAGGGTCATTGCGAAACGCTTTCGCATCTTTATATTTCATTTTCCCTACTTGGAAAACAGCTTTATATTATCGGGGAATCCATCCCATCGAAAATTGCATCCGACACTGATTTTCATTTTAACGATTTTAAATTTGCTCACCGTTGTGTAGACGAAGACACAGAGAGCAATGGCCGCGAGTGCGAGGATGTCGCCAATGACCTGCAAGTTGTAATATATTTCAGCCCTAGAGTTACCACGCCCTGCAAAAACAATAGAAATTGAGGCCCTGAATCTCTCGTATGTTTGAGAACACGGAGAGCCTAGTGACGGACTGCGCGTGATTTTTATCTGGTGATTCAATCGCCCTTGAAAAGTGCTTAGAAGAGAAAATGGTATTGTCCGATCATGAAAATTAGAACGCTTCTGGTTCGTGACAGTTTAAGAGTCAAATTTAATATTATCCTGTTCTCTACTACCCTTACATACGCCATTTGCTTTTATATTTCGGAACTTTTTCCGCCTTATGAATACGAATGCATACCTCTATCACCACGAGGGTATCTCGTAACGCCCTCCACCGATTGTCGATGTATTCAGGCATGATCAAATATGGACTCCAGTAGCACTCATTCCGCCCTCCGCAGATGTAGAATGCACTCGACTCTGCGGATATCAGCATAGTTCCTGCAAATCTCACAAGCAATGGCCGACTGAAATATTGAGTGTAGACACCAACGCGCTTATTTCGGACATATGGCTTTGCGCCGCAAGCTCCGCCTTCTTTAAGGTGCATATTTAGCGTAAAATTCCGGTCCCAAAAACAACGTTCATCTTTTACAAAAAGAAACTCATGACAATGAAATGACTTTCGGTCTGGAGTTAGGAATACATGTTTATTCTTTGATTGTGAAATGTGTGATACCCGCAAAGGTCTCTGTATAAGCCCCAAAATCTAAACGTCACACCACCCATTACGGATAACCGTATCCGTGATTGGTCTTGCCATGAACCACAGACGTGTATTTTTTATTTCCGCTCGCGACAAAGTCCGCTTTGACAAAGTCCCGGACACGCTCGTACAGCATAGGGACATGGGGGCATGGTTTTGCACAAAGGTCCGAAATCGGCAGGAGGGATTCGACGAATTTCCTGGATTTTACACGTGGACGTGATAAATGGGTCCAAGACAGGCAATCTTCGTTATTGGGATCGTGTCCGGGGCCCCCCTCTTTACATGGACTGGTACAAACACGTGTCTAAACCAAAACCATTCGTACTTCACAACACAATCCCTACTGAACAAGTGGGACTTGCAATCGTTCCTAGAACAGATGGCGGTCCAGAATACAGTATTCCGAAGCGAGGATTGGAGCCTGGTTACCGCATTATAGAGAGCCGACGAGTTTTCATGTAGTGTAATCAGTAGGAATGGGAGCGGTCTGCCTATACATAAAACTGAATGCCGTTATCAGCTGCTGTATGGCTATCGCGAACGAAACAATTCATTGCAAAGAATATATCCGAACATGGATTTTCTGCATTACGCGTAACCCTAAGAACAGAACGTAACATTAACTGCGCCCACCGATGCGAATGCACGCTAGTGCGTAGTTTAAAAAGTGGCATATATTTTCTTAACGTTCAATTTACCACTATTCATCAAAACAAGCATTTAGCGAACAAATAAATGAATTGAGCATTAAGACGAATATATTAATAATGCATTAACGGATGATTTGATTTCAATGAAGCCGCAGAATCCTCGCAGCAGCCGATCTGTGAGTGAATTGTATTCTTCACAAAGAAGAAAATCCGAAGAGTTCTAATACACACGTCCGGAAATTTAAAAAATCGATCATGACACAGCTTTAGTAGAGGTAGATCTTGGGTGCAAGCTGTCAGAGGTAATGACCGGGTTTAGGGATGAGCATTTTCCGGATTCTCAGTATTATCGGCGAATAAAGGCAGTCTAAATAATCGTTCCGTTCACAAACATTCCTCCTCAATTATGTCAGCTCCAGAAAGGGCTCTTTGGTTACATTATTCTCCGAAAAGACAACTTGGTGATCAACTACTTGGCATCAACGACCAGCCTCCATTGAATATTGCTCGATTCCTACGTGGTACCCCTGATATGTTTACGTTTTGTGCATGCTCCTGCCGACAATACAGTGGTGGTTATTCTCCGTGAACCAAGGAGGCAGACGGAGACAGACGGAGACAGACATTTGTAAATTGAAATTCAGGGTATTATTCCTTTTTCACGGATGACCCGGTTTCGACCTTTTCTTGAAGCGGTGGCCTTGACTTTAATTTCTAGAACAATCGTTCTTATACAGCAGACCGACGGCTACCACTATGCGAAAACCCTAAACAATAGCTTCTAAATTCAGAGAGATATTCGCCATGGAGACAAATGTCTGTTTCCGTCTGTCTCCATTGTTATCTGAGAATAACCAGCACTGCAGATGGGAGCTGTATTTACTCATTAAAACGTGCCATCATTATGGCGTACAAACCGCCAACATAATTGTTCGCTTTCAATATCGAAATCAGCAGAAACGCAGGCGGAGGAGCCATTTTCACCAAATTTGCTGCTGTTATTTTTTTGATTGTGCTTACCGATAGTCGTGAATTCCGATTATCAGAACCAGAGCGTCGACTGCGGGGAATGTGCTGCAAGTTGGATTCATTATTATTTTCATGGAAATCAAGTTATTCAGGTTATTTTATCTTCCCGTAGTGTGTTTCAAAACCCTTCTGACAATATTTAAAAGTGCGAGATATGGATGAGTGCAATATTGCTGAGACGAAGGACCCGGACACGACCAATGACGTACAACGATTTATTCAAAGTCTGATTTAATCGGCCATGAAAGGTGGTTCTAAGAGCTACTTTGGAGTGAGTATTTGAATGATCGGGGCTCTCTACAATAAGTGACCGAATCATAGCCGTTGGAAAATCTATGCTAAAAAGCGGAAAGCATGGGTATGTATCGCCCGTATTGAATACAATGGTAGATTCAATCAAGTTGATGGGCCAAATTGAATAAGTTGAGTCTAGTGTGATAGGTACTGAGGGCGCACCATTTTCCGGATAGTCCCCTTCCCCACGAATACAAGTGCCTCAGCGGATGAATAGTTTCATCGTGATTTACCGTGAAGAATCTACTACTATATACACTGGTGTGCAAAAGTCGTCGGCACCTTTTTGAAACGTTCATAAAATCCTTCCGCTTCATCCATTTGGGGCGTTCTTGGGCGCGTTCGATAGGTAATTGAAAGGAGCTTTTTTGGATCATAGCCATCGTTTATGGTATCAAGGTACCCAGCTTTGGCGACCATTTATGTAAACTACATTTTTTCGAGTTTCCGAAAAAGTTCCCCACACTCGGCGACGTGAAGCAGATTTTTGGCCAAATAGTGCGTTTTGCTCAGGAAGGCAAGCGCTATCACCCTGTTTATTGACAACCCCCAGAAAAAATCGTGGTGTGATATACATGTGGACAAACTTCGACCATGCCAAATATTGATGTTTGTATATTTCGGACTAGAAAAGGCCGGCTTCTG
>JACMIG010003489.1:0-10477 GCA_014805385.1 Levipalatum texanum | reverse complement strand
TCCTTTTTTTTGCATTTAAGGTAAAATTTGGTTTTTTTTGTGTACATTTTTTTTGGGTTTTATATTACTTTTCCAAGCGTTAATTCACATTTTTTCCCCCCCCCCCCGGTAACCGATAAAAAGGAGGCACGCTTACAGTAAGCCGCTAAGAGGAAGTGTCCAGAGCCCGACTCCCTTCCTCTCTCCTCTCAAAATGCCCGGAACCCCCCGCTTCACACGATAAGAAGATCCGTGCAGCGCACGTGAACGTCGGGATTCTCCCGCGTTAACCGTGTTAGTTGCTTTCGACCATGATGTCTCCGATGGAGAACGTCCCAATCTATTGCTGGGGATGATGTCGCCCCAGAGAGCGTCCAAAATTCCAGACTACTTTCATGGCAATGTTTTCAGGGTACCACGAACCTCACGCTATATACTACAGATCGAGTTGACCGTGACAACATGACGCAGAGAACTAACAGACCGGAGAATGTTCGGAGGAATTTTCGCGCATAAAGAATAAGCATTGTTTCCCCAAAACGATCTTATAACTAGTGTTCAAAGGTACCGTACCTTGAAGGGCTTGGCCTCCTGCGAGTCGAACGGATTGATGCCACTCTTCATGAGCATGTTGGCGAGCACGAGGTAGTTGAGGCAGACGGTTCGGCGGAGCGAGCCGGATTCATCGTAATTCTGGAAGAATAGAAGTTGGCAAGATGCCAAAAAAGAAGCTGACAAATTTCCTAAATATAAATACCTTGAAAGCCTCGAAGAAATCCGTGTGTGCCTTCTCGAACTGCGCCTCACGCAGGTGCATCTTTCCGCCGCATTCTGTGTTTATAATTATTTTTTGAGGGGCCGTAACTCTATCAATCAAATGACAAATCTCAAGATTGGATTAGAATTGAGCGTGTCACACAGATTCCCCTGGTTTCGACTGCTGATTCCGTGAATATAAAGTGGTAGTGTTTGAATAGCTTACGGGACACTTTTTTTGGAAACAAACAAAGCTGGGAAGGTTGCGTTGCGAATACAACGTCATTTTGAGTGTAAAATCAATCGATATTCAGGGGGTGTTCTTTAATTCTTTCTAATTAACTTCCCTTACCTCGAATAACTCCCATAATCAGCGGATGCGGTATGGCGCTCTTGACTTTGAGCGACTGCTCGTAAAGCTGCTTGAGGGCCTGGAAAAGCGAGTGGGGTTCAAATCTACCGTAACCCAAATATCGATCGATATTCTTCTGATATACCTTGTTGTTCTTCATTTCCGTGTACATCTGGATCTCGAGGGCGTAGATTTCGAGGAGTTGCGTCCCCTTCTTCTGGTCATCGTCGCCGTGCTCGGTCTGTAAAAAAATAGTATTTTGTATAAATATATTATTGTTTTTTAGGGGAAGTGATAACTTCATTGTAAGTGCAATTGGAATTTATCTTATAATTTTAAGTAGAAACGGTATTCCCGCTGGTTTTTGGGCTTTGCAGAAATGTGAGCACGACATCCCTTAACAAAACGAAGGAATGCGCAGACATCACGATCCAAATTAATAAATATTTCTAGTAGAAACGCTATTGTCGCAGGTTGTGTGCGAGAACTAATATTAAGCAAAAAAAAGTTTTTTCGACTCCTTCGAAGGCCTTCCCTGGCCGACATGTATCGATGCTCAAAATTTCAATTTTTTAAAAAAAATAAAAGTTTAAAGTTGTCGAATCGCTTCTCCCGGTCTCTCAGAAGACTCGTGTTAAAATATTTTAAGAAATTAATATTAAAAATTACCAGGCAGGAAGCGCGGAGTTGCCGGATGATCTTCTCGAGCTTGTTGAATTCTCGGCGATCAAAGTAGAGCTTGCCGAGCTTCGTGTTCGTCTTGAACCAGAGTCGCTCGTTCTTGGCGTCCTGAAAATATCTTTAAATCTTTAAAAATATAACAATTCTCATTTATGACCCTTGGACTCTAACGTCGGAGCAAACATAGGCTTTCCGAGAAACGTGGTGATAACGAAACAGACAAACTGATAGGAAGATCAAGCTCTATTTTAGAAATAACTCATCTGACCTTCGACCCCGAATTATCGCTATCAGATTCGAAAATTTTCGAGCGATAGATTCTACACCGATGAGGGACTTACTTTTCTTTCTCAGATAAAAATGTTCTCTTTTCTAGTAAGGCTCAGGCGGAAAGGAAGTAGCTGTTCTTGGAGGATGCTTCCGGTGGAAATACGGACAGTATTGGATGGATCGGCGGATCAATAATTGAATATTCAGATTGAAAATCGCGCATTCTTTCGAGAGAGAGAGAGAGAGAAGATCGCACGTTCCCCCCCCCCCAATATTAGATAGTGATCAGTTTCATGAGCTGTATGCAGCATCTTTGCATGTATACTTATTTCCATTTTTATAAGCTAAAAATATCAACAAAAAAACCTTGAGCGCTTCGAGAGTGGTCTCGTAGAACTGCTGCAGGAGGTCCATCTTCTTTCCCGTCGAAATGTAATCCAGTATGGAGTTTATCGACTTTTCCGATGTGTTCTTCGTTACCTATAAAGGGATTCGTTCTAATGATATTCCCGACTTTCGGAACGTTGGATGTTTGTTTTCAGTAGCTAGAAGAAAATTGGAGATCCAGAGGTGTATTCTAATGCTGGCTGATTGTGAGAATTTTGAAGTTTAACTATGATTGGCGAAATAACTATCAATCATTCGGACAGATTGAAAAAGAGCGAAGAAAAACTCACGGCACTCTTTATGTATCCGAGGAGGCGTTTGTAGAACCCGAGCATGCGCTCGAAATCGTTCTGAAAAAGATCGTTTTTCATGTCTTTCTTCGGTACTAATTAAACAATGGAATAGGTAATATCTACTTTATAATAATAACAATAAAATAGATTACCAGAGCAAAAGTGATCTTGACGCACTGCTTGAGCGACTTGAAGCCCCATTCGCCTTTATCCGTTTCCAGTTCAAGAACCTGTAACGCTCGCATCACTTCGTTATCGTCAATAAGAATAGACTGAATTAAGAATAGATGGAAACCCTAGCGGTGCGCAATGCCAAGAATAATTTCTTTCTTAAAATTCACGCTTTATTCGACGTGTCAGTTAACTATTTTTTTGCAACTGCACTAGAAAGAAGCACCAAATAATATAACGTTAATAGCGAAATGGTTACCTTTTCAAATCCCTTTATGGCATCGGCCATCCGTCCGTCGGCCTTGTGGCTCTTGGCGGTGTAGTACTGGTTCTCGAGGTCGACATCGGGCTCGGAGTCATCATCATCGGAGTATTCCTGGACACAAATTAATTATTAATATTCCTCGTATCAGAAAATATTCAATGAGAAGAAAAAAGCAAATGTGAACTCACGAAGCCGTAATCCTCATCATCATCCATGTCGCTCATGGCTGCGGATCGTTGCTGTAATACCGAATAATGACAATAAGCTGGCCCACGATGAAATCAAGGACAAGCCACCGCAAAAACTACTGCGAAGTTCAAAAAGTTCGCGCGATAGCATGACCGACACAATTGTGTTCAATCGTACACAAAATTCCGTTGATTAGCCGTAAACTCAAAACGTTCGCAGGCACTTCGCGTCGGGACCAAATCTATTTGCGAATGGTTATGCAATGTGTGGCATGACAAATTTCGACATATGAGTCAGAGAAATGTTTGGGCACGGGTTCAGAAGGCCATTTGTCTAGCAACGACTAGCGCGCTGGTAAGTGCGTCGATATTTCCTTCTCTTTCACAACTCCTTTAAGATTGTAGATGTCCGACACGATTGTTAAGATGGACAAGGCTTCCGAGTGGGCTAAAGCTACATTGAAGGCGGTTAGTTATCCAGAAAAAGTCACTTTAAACTAAAATTCAGGGTCCGGCAAAGCTACAGAATCAATTCGCCGACAATGTGGACTGGTTCGATGTCGAGTCCCCTAGCAAGTCGTTCGATGCCAACCAGGATAAGTGCAGGTATAATAATATCCGCGGAAAAAAATTAATTAAATTAAATAAAAAAAAATGATTTATTTCCAGATACTACAACGTCCCGGTGCCCGACAATGCGCGCATTGCACTGGTGGAAAGGTGAGTGTATATTAGGCCACGACGACGTTTCCCAATTAGCTGCCGTACTTTGTAAATGTCGCCCTCACTCACACCCCTTATAGATCCACCGGCCACGATTTCTACCATGCTAGCCGCGTGCCCATGCGAGGCGACCCCGATCTGCGAATTATCGCAGCTCAGGTTAGGCGCGAAATCCAATTTCTTGGCAACATTCCAATTGCTTACAGGGCCCCCTCCGGAATACGGTAGCCGACTTTTGGCATCTCATCATGCAACAACGCGTCGGCGTCGTCGTGCAGCTGTGCTCCTACGAAGATAGTGAGGGCTGGGGGATACTGTAGCACCCGGGGATGGATCGCAAACTGGTTTTTAATTTGAAATGAATATTCCCTTACAGAACATCACAACGGCTATGCCCACCTTGACTGTGCCCGTTACTGGCCGAGTGGTGAGGGAGCCGAGCTGTCCGTCGACGAGTTCACCGTGAAAACGGACAAGGAAGAGCTCATCGATGACAAGGTGAGAGTGCGTGGTGTGCTTTGGGAAACGTCGCCCGGTACATGGCACACTCTTGGGCGACGTTTCCTCACTCCTTTGGGAGACGCCAATCTGCCATTATACAATCCTTGCCATCTTCAGAAAGGCCTCCAGCTGCGCACTCTCACCGTATCCCAGAAAAAGGGAGACACCACGACGTGAGTGAAGAAAAGGACAGTGACGTTTACTAAATATCGCTCTCGGCAGGCACCACACGCTGCACCACATCTATGTCGCGTCGTGGCCGGACTACGGCGTACCGGATACAGTCGATCCCATTGTGGCAGTGCTGAGGTACCGTATCCTCGGGTCCCGAAGCGAAAGCTACCGTAACCCTTGAAACGTCATGCCGTCCCACCGCGAAAGCTACCGTAACCCTTTCAGATGGGTCGAGACGCGCCCTCAGACGGATACCCCACTGCTGGCACACTGCCTCGCGGGGATCGGGCGTACCTGCACCCTGCTCGGTACTTACGCTGTTTAGCGGATAGCATGGAACTTCGCTAAACGCAGTAACTTTGCAGCATCGCTCATTGCCGTGCGCGCGCTCGTCCGCCCTGAGGGTGTCGTGAAGAATCCGGAAACGCTCCTCCAGGTCCGTTAAATAGAATTGGCGGAATCCGTGCAAAAACATCTAGTTTACGGATTCGCGGACTTTCAGAACACAATCCAGGAGATTCGGGCTTCGCGCCCTGGCGCAGTGCAGACATCCAGCCAGTACATCTATGCCCATGCGTGCGTTCTCAAGCGACTTGCGGAGGTTAGTGAGGGCTGCTAAACAGCGTAACTACCGTAGCTTACTAAACGCCGGAACATGCTAAATACAGTAATTCCAGATGGAACTGATCCTAGATGACGAGGAACTGGAGAAGTTTCCTTACATGCTTCACAAGGACAGGAAGCGCAAGATTACGACCGTCTAAAAATCTGATTTTCCATTGTGTCCCAGACCTCCGAGGTCTCTCGACCCCGATTATTCTATGAAAATCTATAGAAATCGATTATCGATTTTTGAATCGCTTATTGAATTGTTCATTCCGGCGCCAATTGTGTTGTGAGATTCTCTCCGAGCTTTACCATAGGAAATCAGATATTATCAAACAAATTATTCTTTATTGCAGCTTGTTTTCTAGGCATTGCACATATTATTTGTACATGTTGTTGATATGAATAAAATCTATAATAATTGGAATACCCTGAATAATTACGTAAAACGTAAATCAATAAATATAGGGCAACTATATATGATCTACCGCAATATATTGCGGTAGATCATGGAAATTCGACGCTTTGTGGTTCTCGACAATATCCTATAAGATTATTCATCCTCTGATTCCTTGAACTCTATCCTTTGTCGGGAAGGTGTGTCGGCATGCTTGCTATGGAGGTCCCAGGCACTGTAAGGAAATGACATCATTTTGAGTCATCCGTGAAATGTATCGCACACTTGGCCACAGTCACACCCCAATTGCTCAATGCGTGGGAACCGACATTTCTCAAGAAATCACACTAACAGTCTGATGCCTCTTCATTCGCCTAGTCCCTCACAGATGAGAGAGAGAGACAATACGAATGGAGAGACCCAGACATTTCAAGATGTATTTTTGACAGATACAGTTTGCTCAAAAAAACCCCATTGCTCAATCCTTGAGAGAAAAGATGAAGCAAAATAGAAAAGATAACGCAAATATGAGAGACGCAGCCTGTAAAAGATATCTGCGTCTCTCGTTTAACGTTATCTCTCTCCAAAAGCTTCTTTCAACCCCCCAATATGTCATTGTCCGATGCGATTCTCGCCCACCAAAGCGATAAAGCGCCTTGTAATCCAGCGTGGGAGGCACGTCCACAGAATGTCATCACTCGTAAACATTTCCGTTCTAGGTACCAAGCCTAGATTCGAAATCAAACCCGGCACAAAACGCCTCCTCCTCACTTATAAAGAAACCCGCGCCCTCTCGAAATTCAACTCAAATTCTTCCCCCACGCAGTCAGCGTTCAGTCACCATCATTTACCTTAATAATCGCGTTGTGTGTGAGGATGTTAACCTATGACGTCACTTGGTTTAATTACCCAAGTTTGAGGTGCGATTGCACAATCGCTCCGCCCCCTCACCTGTGACGTCACCGGTTTAATTACCCAAGTTTGAGGTGTATTCAGTCGGAGTCGGCGCCGCGAAGCGGTGCCGAGTCCGACTGGTTGTGCAATGAATGCCGTGAAAGATGTGTGTGACCAAATCATCACTCTTTCGCAGAAGATTCAACGACCTCAGCGGTTAGTCACAATGTTTTGGCACTTATTCATGTACAGTGACTAGTTCCCTGCACCTGCGGTTACGGCAAAAACCAAAGTATCGCCGACTGAGAAATAGGCTGTTGATCTACGGGGTTCGTGTCAATTTGCCATCAGAGTATTCATTCAGTGTGACATGTGGCTTTACCTGGACAAAACTCTATGCAGCAGATTTCCCATGTATTGTCGGGCACCAACACGGCGCATTGTATAAGATGCAGTTCTTGAATTGAAATGACTTGTTTTGCTTGGCCAGTTAGGCTAATTGCAAGAACGTGAGAACCACGGCAGATCAAGATCTGCATTTTCCGAAATTACTGTGGGAATGTGCGTGATCGCTTTGGTGCCCGACAATGTCTTTCCCAATATCATCACCATCACTTCGTCATCATTGGCCGACTTTCTTCCAATAACAGTTGCTACTCCATTTACCGGACATGCCCACCCCGCTAAACACAGTAACGAATATCCCCACCGTTTCCTCAGCTCCTTCTCCTTGGTTGATTCCTTCCGCCTCTTGGTCTTCCTCGGAAAACTATCGTCTGTCATGGCCTTCATATCGAACGGCGACACGGGGTTGAAGGCGTGGCCGTGGGCGTAGGCGAATGGAGATGTTCCCTGCAATCCGCGGATTAGAATTTTTGGGGTTTCCGTAATTTACAGATTCCGTAGTTTACGGATATCCTATTCCGCGGATACCGTAATTTACAGATTCCGTAGTTTACGGATATCCTATTCCGCGGATACCCTACCTGTTCCACGGCTCCCGATAGCGGGAAGCGCACTCCTGACCCTCCCGGTCCCAGCGGCAGCGGGAAGTCGATACCGCCGATGAAGAAGCTGTCGTCACCTGTTCAAATGGTTCTTGGTCCCGGCAGGAAAATCTTGCTTGGCATCGTGCCAAGTACCGTACCCTGCTCGACCTCCACGGCCACCGCAGTGTGATGAACGAAGGGGTTGCAGAAGGGCGGCTTGCACTTGATCGGTTCGTACCCATAAGGAACTCGGCCAACCACGACCTCTTGGACCTTTCCTTTAAAATAAATTATAATTCAAATATAATTTGGTCCCGCCCGGAAAAGAGCGCTACCGTACTTCGTGCCTCTCTAAATGCAGGATTCTGGCCGAGGAGAGCGAGCGTCTCCGGCTGGATGTTCAGCTTGTTCGTCGGCGCGATTTGGTAGCCGATCTACAGTATTCCATCCAATTGATTTCAGTTTGGGATCCCGATCGCAAACTGAAATAAATAAATACCTTGGAGTCAAAGTTAATCCTGCCGAAATAGAGATTGCCATCGACGTCGAATTGCCCCCAACCAGGAACAGGGACGTTAATATCGCCAGCTACGGACTGAAATTGCGGTAGTTTCAAATCTTGGCAGAATGCCAAGGTTTAAATACCACTTTATTGGCGGGATTCAGCTCGATGCCGGTATTGAATTGATCGGTGAAGGGGAAGAGCGGGAAGTTGTCGGAGGTGATGTGGTTGGGGAAGATGCCCTTGAGGCCCTGTTTAGGGATTACGATCGGATCGTTGTCTCCGTAGCGTTGTGAGGAAAGTTCTGGAAAAAAAGTATTATTGATTGATTATTGATCGATGCGATAAATGCAGTAACTGGACAATACTGCGAATAGCAAAGAGGGCGGGGCTTACCGCGGACGAGTAAAAGCAGTAGCGGGAATAAAATCATCAGGGGTAGGAAGGATGCTGGTCGATAGGCGAGATCGAGAACTCCTTATCCTCTTCTATTGCTATCCGGCTTTTGCCCTTAGGGAGGAGGAGGAGAGGAGGAGGAGGAGAGGGAGGAGAGACCCCTCCGGACCGGCTATCTTCAACACCCGTAACGCTGGCCGAACGCCGTTTATTGCCTCGTGATGTAATATAGCCAAAAATTGCACAGCGCCAATTGCATTCATAAGCGTGTTTTGGTCTCGCAACGAAAATCCCTAAAAATGTACCGTACTCTAAACTTTCAAGCGGGAAAAGGGGAGCTCCCTTATGGGAGACATTGGCAGGTCCGCCATCTCCCTCGGGTCTCGCAGCTTTCTCTTGGAACGACCGATCGGGCCGCTTCCGTCTTTTTTCCTGAAGTTTTGGCAAGTTGCCAAACTATTTCCTGGCACGTTGCCAAGTCTTACTTGAATCCTGGCGGCTCCACCGGTCCCATGCCGTGTCCGTACGTGACGAGCAGCGGGTCTGTTCCGACGTTGATGGCTCCTGCAACGATTGCTTTCGTTAGCACAGTGCCAAGATCCAAATCGTACCCGAGAGCGGGAAGCGCACACCGACGCCCGCGGGACCAAGAGGGATAGGGAAGTCGAGACCGGCATCGACGAGGTAGTCGTCTCCTGTAGATCGAGAGTTACTGGGTTTAGTGAGGAGGTAAAATCGTATTCCTCCGCTTAGCGGACAGTATTCCTTCTTATAGAGATGAAAATACGTTATTACTGTGTTTAGCAAACAGATAAAACGTATTCCTGCATTTACCGAGAGAGGATAAACCAAGAAATTTAACAAACCTGGCTCGACATCGACTCCAAAAGCCAAATTGTGCAGGAAAGGATTGCAGAAGGGTGGCTTGCAGCGAAGTGGCACAAAGTTTCCGGGTAGAACAGACACCGGAATCGATGGAACGCGATCTGGAAATCAATAAATCAATAGATCGATAATCCAATAAATCAAGCAACCTCGCGCTTCATTGAAGAGCTTATCATTGCCGAGGGCCGAAATCGTCTCCGGACTGATTCCAAGGACATTCGTCGGCCGATTGAGCGATCCGAAGCCAACGCGAGTATTGGGACGCCCGACTTTTACTCCTCCTGGATTACGGTAGTTCGGTAGGGCAGAGAGGGTACGGCGGGACAGACCTTTGTAATCCCAGATGCCCCAGCCGAGGATGGGGACGTTGAGATTGCCGTCGACGGTTAGGCGAGTGCCTGGAGGAGGAGGTCTAAGGTCAGAGATCAAAGTACAGACACCAAAGTCCAAAGTCCAAAGATCAAACCTGGATTGACATCGAGCCCATTGTTGAACTCGGACGTAAAGGGGAAGATGGGCGTGAGCGAGGATGCATCCCTTCCGGGATGAGGCTGAAATTTTTTAAACGTAAAAAGAACAGAAGTTTCTATGGGATACAAATCCCCTTTAATAGGAAAAAATTCCCCAACCCCCCATTTTCCCACCTCCACGATCATTCTGTTTGAGAGTTAATGAAAGTGTGCTTCGACACGACTGTGTTTATGTGACAGGGTCAATACCTGATAAAACGGAGGTAAATTGTAATCCTCAACGCGCGGTTGAAACAGCGCGGGGTTGGGTGGCCATGCTTGGCGTCTTATTCGTAGCGCTGAAAAGTTCCGTTGTTTAGCAGCAGTCCGGAATAGGTAGAAATCGGAACGGAAAAATAAAACAGTAGTTACCAATCGATAATGTGCCCAGAAGCGCAGCCGCGAGCCATAGGCGGCCGGCGGAAAAGCCGGCCATTGTCACAGTGATTACGTGAACTCCTTGTCCTCCTCCTCGGGGGGGGAGGCCCCCGCGCCCACCCAGGCCCCGCCGGCGACTCCCCGCCGGGCTCCCGGGCGGCGCACGATCTCCGGCTGTCGG
>JACMIG010003488.1:0-12143 GCA_014805385.1 Levipalatum texanum | reverse complement strand
CCCCCCCCACCCAACTCACTCCTCCCCCCCCCCATCCCCTCCCGCCCCCCGCGCCCCCCCCCCCCCCCCCCCCCCCCCCCCCCCGCGGGGGGGGGGGGGGGGGGGGGGCCCGCGCGCGCCCTCGGCTATTGCTGGGGAGAGTGGTCGATAGGTAAACAAACGATGAACCGTGCGGTGAAGGGGGAAACGGCTGTTGAGGTTCGGGATTGCCTGAGACCTGATTGTGAGAAAGAATGGAAGAGCCGGGGAAATTATCAGCTAAGGAACGCGCCGCGCTTACAACTAACGAAGCGTTACGATGAAGAAATCGGTTGTCGAGGGACTCGGATGGCCTGCTATCTGAAAAGGAGGAAACCTTAAGGCCTGTGGCATCTCCAACTAAGCAGGTATCATTCTGAGAATCAACCGATAGCCAGAGAGGAATAATATTTTACATCAACCACTTTATCTTGTCGAGTAATACAAAAAAGCTGGCAAATTATTAGAACAAATTAGGCGAGGGAAATGTTGGTGGAAGGGAGCGGCGAAGTGGAAGATAAAGAATTGCATGGGGAACCTCGTAGAGGAATTAAAACAAATATGATATCATGGCAGGAAGGCGATCGGAAGATGGGAGAGAGGAGACGGCATCGCCCACCTCACGCAGCCTCCATCACGAAGATCATCTCGAGGTCATCGCGCCTTTGAAATTCATTAAAAGATTAATTTACATAATACTTAAACGAATACTCACGTCCAAATACTCCACAAAGGCGTTGCGCATCGATTCCTCGTCCGCAGCGCAGACGCCACAGCGGTGGACGTTGCACGCTCCGTGGGAGTCGGCCTAAATTTTTATTTTGTTTTACCTAGAGAATGAAATAAAGGAGGAATAGGAGTAGGATGGGCATGCCGTGTTGTTTCTGTTCTTAGTGTGTCCATGACGATGATGGCTTCGAGATCCGCCCTGGCCTGCAATGTAAAGTATTTTATCGTTTTCTTTTACATTTATTCGGTCACCTCGATGTAACCGTCAAATGCTTCCGAGCACTTGGCGAGTTACTCAACGCAGATGCGGCAGTCGACGTCGTGGCCATTGACGCGTATGCGCTTCATGTGCAGCGTCTACAAGGAGTTTTTTAAAGAAGGTCTGGGAAGAACTTATTGGCAAATTGCCAGTCTTAATGGGAGTGCATTTCTCCAGTTTGGAAATGCGACATTTCGATACGTCGGAGTCTGGACTAATGCATTCTCATTAAAGGGTCCCTGCCACGAATACTGTTTTTAAAATATCGTTTGAATTTTGCTCGGTCCCTGAATTTCAGGGAAATGACACAATTGTGTACTCGTTCGCCTGCGACCGTAACACAAAAGTGTACGACTATTTTACGGACGACACAATTGTGTACGGATTTGTTCCTGGGAAACACAATTGTGTCGTTTCCCTGAAATTCAGGGGTTCAAATTTCCGATTTTCAAGTTCGATTTAAAGCTTCAGAAATTGTTTTATGAACTTTTCGTTATGTTTTTGCGTCATCCACAATCGGTCCAAACCCATTCTTATGCTCAGAATGGTCACTCCAGACCATCGTGGCAGGGACCCTTTAAGACTGGCAATTTGCGAAGAAGTTCTTCCCAGTCCTTCTTTAAGTCAGGCGTATTAGTCTTCATCTTCTTTTAACACACACACAACCGTGGCAAAACCAGATACTCCAGGGACATAGTTACCCAGATCTTTGCACAGCAGATGAAGACCTGCTGCTTCATCATCAGAGCGGCCACGGCCCTTCTTCTCATCGGTCGAACGTCTCCTGGATCTGTAAAAAAACGGTATTCCTATTAAAGCATTGCTGACTCTGGTCCTCTTTTGGACACCACGGCCCATCATGGTAAGGGCATATTGTCATTAGAAGAAATTTCCAACAAACAGTAATCACCCTTTCGAGCTGGTACAGGAAATGGTCTCCCTTCATTGTCTCGAGGCGTTCGACGGTGAACTTAATAAACAATTGTTGAATCATAATAAATAAAAGTTGAATTTTCACGACAACATATGGGCTACAGATGAAAACAGTACGTTTAACACCATATATTCCCCCACCTCGGTATAGTGGAGTTTTGCGGTGATGAGGAGAGCTCGCGTCGACTTCAGGCAGATGCGCGCCAACTCGGGAGGGTTGTCAAAGAGAGCCATTGGGTCTAAACAGAAGGGCACTGTACTATTGAACAAACATCAGAAAAGGAAAAACTCGTACGTATATTGTGCAGCGCCAGAGAGCCTCTCATGTCTCAGCAATAATAAAGAATATGTGGCTGATTTGTTCCACACTTCTGTTGGACCATGGTCAAGTAGCGTGCCAAATTTCAGGCGCAGATGTTTTTCTCCACAAAGATACAAAGAGAGCTGTCTGCTAAACAGCACAAGTCTTTTACAAGTTCTCTGGCGCTGCACAATACTCGTTAATGCGATTCGCAGTCCAAGACTCGCTCAAACACAGGTGGTTAGATGTGGGTCAGAGAGATCAGCACCTTCCCTCCAGAATCCTCTCCTGTCCAGAGGTTTTTTCATCCTATCAGCGAGATTTATATCAGACTTGGACTATCGACTGCGAAGGAGAAGCGAAGGCGCCCAAGGGGCTCAGGGTTTTGAAAAACGAACAATTAAATACAATCTCACTTGTCGATTATTGTGTAGTTGAACGGAGGCCATTCGAGGCCCTCTGTCATCTTCGAGTCGTGGCCATTGTGATAGCGCCGTATAGGGACGCTATTCTTAATTCGTGGCAATTCAAAAACGAAAACGAAGCTGAGCAGCGACAATCACGCGACAGTGGACAAGGGGAATGTACGAGAGACACGTGGACGCAGAGAAGAGTGTCGAAATTAAAGGATGCCTGCCACAAACTTCGTTACTAATCGGGAGATTTATTTTATTTTGTGAACATTCATATCGCGATTCGGGGGAAAATTGCTAACGTTTATTCTGTTATGCCGCTCAAAATAAGGCGGTTCTAAACAATTTATACCCGCGACCAGTTTAGTAGTAATCATGTTGTGGCCTGGGACCCTCTAGCTGCGACGCCCCGTGGAGCGCGGGCCACTGACTACAATGGAAGAAGAAGACAGTGAACGGTGAAATGACGAGAATAGGGTGAAACGTTCGTGTGGATTCTCTTCGAAAAGAGTAGAAAAAGAGAAAAAAAAATGCAAAAACCCGTTTGAATTTGCGAAGGGAGAGATTATGATGGGCATGAGAAAGTTGACCGCGAGAGGAATGCACCACAATGAACTTCCGATGAGGTGCTTGACGGAGGGAGACAATGCTGTTGAGAAGGTTTGTGATCTGAAAAAGAGGAATTAATTAGATATTCTGGGAACGAGAATACTGGTAATACATTCGGGCAATGACCGAATGACAGGGAACTCACAATATTCAAAAATGAACAATTTTATCGTACCGAATAAACAGGATGATCAAACAATGCTCTCTTAGATTACAAATTTTACACAATAAAAGTACTGAGAAACGATAAGATAACTTCTTACAAAATATCTGAGGTGGTGGCAGAAAGGCATGATGGCGATGGGAGATGGGAGAGAGGAGAAGGGCATCGTCCACCTTATACTGCTTCCATCACGATGATCAGCTCGAGGTGGGCGTGTTTCTGAAATTGTGCCCAAGTTTGACCCCCGGCCCCCACTCGACACACCCGCTCCTCCGCTCGGACGCCTTCTTCCTGAGAGACGCGATCGACTCGTTGCGCGTGTGGACTTCAAAGCGGAACTTCTTGAGAATGTGTATCTGAAACAGATCTGTAGGAAACGCTTATTAAAGGAGAGCTGCATCGACCTTTTTCGTGACCAAACTGGAGGTGGGGGCATTCTTTAGAGCCCCCCTGAGTACTAAAAACATAACGAAAATGTTTGGAAGTCATTTTTCCCGGAGATATGCACGTTCAAAGTGTGGGATGCCGCCGGGATGCCGCTAAGTACGCGGGATGCCGCTGACGCGTGCTTAGCGGCATCCCGCGGCGGTCGTTATGTTTTTAGTACTCAGAGGGCTCTAAAGAATGTGCCCCCACTTCCAATTTGGTCACGAAAAAGGTCGATGCAGCTCTTCTTTAAATGGCATAAAAAAAATCTGGATCATACAAGTGACCTGGTAAATCTATCCACAATGACCCACCCTCGTTGTGCCTTATTGCCCTTATTGGAATTCGGTAGCCTATCTCGCTCCCCCCACACTCTCCTCCCATGCCTACCCCGAGGCCAAACAACATCCTCTCTGATGCGCGGAGGGGGAGGGAAAGCGGTAGGCCGATGAACGAGATGGCGGCATCTTCTCTTCTCCATTTCATACTAGCTATCCTAGTACATAGAAGAAGATTACTCCTCCGGTGCCCTCGTCAGAACGACGCAAGTTTAGTCCAAGGGAACAAGTTCGTTCCCCCAGCCCCCCCCTCCCCCGGAGTCTCGGGGGCGTCTCCGACTCGTCTGACCGCATCCACTCTCATGTTCTTGGCTCTGAAACAGTTACCCCTTCCCCCTTGGATAGTCGCTACCCCTCGGCCCACAAAATCCTATCCAATGGGGGAAGGGGTAACTGTTTCAGGTGACTAGATACGGTCTGAAGAGTCGGCAAGCCCCCCTCGACTCCCTCACTCTTCCATAATAAGCGCTTCCTGTTTACCCTAACAGCGAGATTCATCGTAGGCTTGGACTAATGACCACGAAGGAAAGGCGAAGGCGCCCAGGGGTGAATGACTGATCGTATAGCATAATTCAAGATCGAATAGTTCAAGCTCACTTGCTAGTAGTTCGGTTGTCGAGTTGAGGGTCGGCCCTCTTCCTTTCATCGTTGAGACGTGTCCATAGAGATTTGCATCGTGTAGGGACGCTTTTCTAATGTAACAATTCAAAAAAGCAAGAGAAAACCACGCAGCAATATTCACGCGACAATGGCCAAAGAACCGAAACGGAGACATGCGGCATCGAGCAGAGAAGACTCGCAATTCAATGGTCCCTACCACCTACTTTTTCGTTGCTAAGCGGGGGTATTTATTTCATGACGGGGGAATTCAAACTTTACCCAAAATAAAATATATCAATGCTTATTCATACAAAGATATATCAATGCTTATTCATACAAAGGCTGTAACCACGGCATCATTTCGCATGGATTCTCGACCGAAAATGCTAGAATAACCGCAAATACCCCGAGTACTGAAATGAAAGGAGAGTTTCCAACAAACAGGGCATGAAAAGAAGTGGACCGCGAAACGAATTCATCGCGCTAAACTTGCGATGAGTTGCGTGAAGAATGGTTGTTGAGAAGGAAAGCTCCTGACACCTGAAAGAGTGGATTGATTATAATTAAAAGGGGCGCCCCGAGGACGGATATTGAGGTAATAAAATCGGACAGAACCGATTATCTGGAAGCGATTCATAAATGCAAAAATGTAGCACTTTATCATGCATAATGAACAAGACGATCACACAATGCAATCTTGGATCATAAATTTGCACAACAAAAGTACTGAAAACCGAGAGTTTTTTCAGTCTCTTCTTACAAAAAATACATCCTCGAAAGGAGTGGAAGGGGGCATAGGTGAGGGGGTCGGAGGAGCCTCTTCGCTACGAAGGCGATTTGCGGGGCCGCTCTAAAAGCATCCTTCATTTGCTGCCCTCTTAGACACTAATGGAATGGAAACCAACCTCATTCTGGTTTCCCTTCGGGCGCATCGGAGACCGAGGGGGCCTTCCTCTCCTGCTCCGTTTTCTGCACCATCGCTTCATCTTAACGATCTATAAAATTGAATGAATGGTTACTGCCAATTCGCAAACTCCCTACTAGCCCTCTTCTCGGTGTCTTCGAGATTCTTCCGAAAACTATCCTGGTCCCATAAGCCCGCCATAACTTCAATTGAGGGGCTATTTACTGTGTTTGAAAGAACCCCCCCATACGCCAACCAAGGGGAAAGGCTTCCTGCACTTGGCTATTCTCCTCCCCTCACCTTCCCCATCCTGACGTTCTCATCTAGAATTATCAGCGAATATCCAAGAATTGACCTGTGGAAATATTCGGGGCTCTACACGGTGTGATTTCTCGGTAAGCGTGCCATCTCAATGCCTAATTTCATCACGACCCCTGGCAGGTGTGTGACAGGAGGGTGTCTGGGACAAGGGAAGGGGAGGGGGACGAAAAGTCCCGTGCTCCCTTTCGTCCTTCACCGAGGAGAATAACAGGGCTGTACAGTTTTGCTGTCGATAACTCACGGGAGGACAGGAAGGGCCAGAGGACAACGAGGGCAATTGAGGCAGGACCAGGGAGGAGCACTCACTTTCCATATATGGGGGAGTATCTAGCGCAGTCCCCTCCGATCTCCTCTACAACATGTTTAGCCCGCTCTAATCACTGCAGCAGATAGGTGCCAAGACCATCGAGGTTGGAGGCCTTTGTGCCCCCTCTCAGTTGGGGGTTGATCAGGGGGCTCATAGCGGAGGCCGCGTGAGACCAAGAGTCCAAGTGTCCAAGAGCACTTTGCCCCCTGTGGATCTTCCAGCCAAGGCCCCGAGTCTGATGCGCTGCTATTAGAGCTATCGAGCTTGAATGATTGGGGAATTTCTATGCGGCCCCTCTCAATATGCTGTTTATTAACCCCAACCCATTACTGCGTTATGGACCAAGGGAAAATAGTGAACGGCTGCCGTTAGACAGTACTGTGCCTTAAGGGTGTTGATCCGACCTGTCAATCAATTCGAAATCTGGACCTCTTGCGTTTCTTGCGAAGGCTCTTCTTAAGAACCTGCTTATTTCTACAGGATATTAACTAGAAAAAGTTTGTGAAAAAGAGTCCTGTGCCGCAAAGAGAGACTCAAGGGGAGATCAAGAACGGTCAGTCCAGGATCCATCCTCGGGAGTCTTTCGGGTATGCAGTGCATCCATTGAGATTCTTATAGTGCACACTCAATTGCTCTAACCTTGTTGCATGCGTCCTGTTGGGGGTCGGGCCGATGTTGACTTTGGCCGTCCCTGTCGTGGCGTGAAGTTAATCTTCTAGAAGTCATCTTTGCGACGCAAAGGGTCGCTCGTCTGTAAAACAAAGCATGAGGAGATAAATGCTAAAAAGATTTCAGAGGAGGAGGAGGAGGGGTGTGGAGAAATGAAGGGAAAGAAGATGGGGAGGATACTGTCGAGAGTGAAGGGGGAGAGGAGAGGGGGGCGAGCAGGGGGTCATAATAATTGGCTGTCTGCAAGTCGTGAGAGGGAATCCCCTAATCAGAGAAAGTGAAGCATAGTCGAAGATTCAAATCGGTAACAATCGTGGCAGCGAGCCATGAAAGGCGCCAAATGCAGAGGTCAGACGACAGGCGACAGTCCCCCCCTGTGTCTCTCACCCGGGCCGAAGAGTCAATTTCTTTGGGGATCCGCAATGGAGAAACAAAGAGCAAATTCCTGATTAAGTGATATTTATAGAAGTAGGCACGGTAGCAAACCGATAACATATCGATAAGATGGGAATCGAGTGAAGAAAATGATTTATCTGGTACATGGTATAAAATAATTGTGGAGTGGGTGCCGCTGCGCTTCTTCATTCTTGGGCGGAAAAACAGCACTTGATGGGCGATGCTGAAAAAATCCCAAATATGTACATGCTCTTTTCCGCTGCGGAACGTGATCGAAATGACCGAAAGTCAATATGATACCCCTCGTTTCCGTTCAGCTCGTGTAGAATTGACTTACTCGATGATGGGCTGGCCGGCGGGGATTAGCTCGATGGCGACGAGCTGGCGGTGGCCGTTCTTCTGCTGCGAGAGCGCTCGCTTACCCTTCAAGGGGATCTTGTTACCAGCTTACCAAAAGCGTCCTTTCTAATGATGCCCAATCTATTCCTTTTGTCGCTCCGTCCCAATTGCTATAGGCCCAATGGCACAAGAAAACGATGATCGCTATTTGAATTTTTAGTCAGATAGATCGGGACTCACCACCGGGTTTTGTTGAGCCTCCGTGTCTTCGCACTCATTTTCGATTTGTCCATGATGACTCCGCGTGCAGGATGATTCCTACAATAAGAAAGGTTCCGGAGTGAAATTGTGGAAAACCGCAAAAAAATCAGCAATCGCGAGCGATTGATCATAATGGAAAAGTTCCAATTGAACTAGCACGAGCTACGCGCGTGCCAGCTGGGGGGGGGCTTCGCCCCCACCCCCCCCCCGACCTCCCTGACGGCTCGGGCGCACTCAGTATATGATCTCACTGAATCATTGGACTACATTTCCTCTATCGCTTTCTTGGCCTTGAGTTTCCGGGCGTCCACCTTCACTTCTTTCACTTCATCTCTCTTCCTTTCCTCGCCACCTCCAGCTTCCTTCTTCTTGTCCTGCAGTGCTTGTTGAATGCACTCAAACTTGATCACTCAAATCAACCTGATTGGTGAGAGGACCGACGAGAGAGGGACCGGGTGCCTCTTCATCCTCGACCGAACGCACTGCAAGGGTGCCTGGAGGACGGCCTCGGCGAACAGGCGGAGAAGAACCCTGAATGTGCTGGTTTGTCAATCATTGGTGACAACGAGAGGAAGAAGTTTGTCCCTCTATTGTAAAAGAGCCATAAAAAGACTCTTCTCATCCCACAGTACCGCATTGGCATTCGTCTCCTTCTTCTTCTTCTTGTCCGCCATCTCCACCTCCAGTTCCTCGAGATTCCTCTTGCGTGGCGTGGAGATCTGCGCGGCCGAAGTTATTTCATTATTAGGGACGTAATGAACCAGATTATCACGCGGTGCGTAGTGACCAGTGATGGGCGCTAGGTAATAAAACCGTGAATTTCAAACCGAGCCACCCTCCCTTGCAAAGATGTGTACCTCCGTTGAATTCGTAGACTTCCCGTCATTTGCGGATGACGACGCGTCCTTCTTCGTTTTGTCCACCGTCCTCTTCACAACTTCCTCAGCTTTTCTCTTGAGAAGACTTCTCTCCTGCTCAGCACGAATACTGCAAGGAACCACAATGGTGTATAAAAGTTTCCGATCTTACTACGGTCAGCGCCCATTTGATCTACCCATTGCCCGCGGCGTGTTCGCAGGAGCTAGCTGGGGCCCCACACGTCACACACATGAAAAGAAAAGTGGGCTCAGTAGTGAGAACGTTGCGTAAATCACATAAATCTTTATAGAAGGATTAGCACCGCTGTGGTTCATGGGCAATAAAACACTTGATGTTACATAACGAACCCTATTGGCCGCCAACTCACTGGCCCTTTCATCCTCAGCTTTTCGGTCAGCTCGACTACCGGGATCCATTAGCAGGCTTATCCTCGTCATATTTTATTGGAGCTAATGGCGAGAAATTTACTGTCATCATCCCCGTCTGGCATCCAATGTTCCCCCAACCATAAGCTCTTTTTGAATACGGTCCGGAATGAGTAGCATCTCGTCTCGGCAATACTAGAACTCAAGAGAGTTTCCCTTTGGGCGTGCCGCCTAATGGGAGGGGAGGGGATTAGGGCGCTAACAGATATTCTTTTTTGATCTCGTCGAGCCGAAGAGAAGTCCCCCTATTTCTACTGTTGGATCATCATAGCAAGATTGATTTGATTTGAGTTATACATAAATTAGAGCTCACCTCGTTCTGTGGTAGTCGCTTCCGGTTGTTTATCTTGCTGTAGTCGCCATATTTATCGTCTTGCGTAGGAAGACTCTCTGAAAGATTTACACGATGTTTATGATCCAACAAGGAGCGCGAAGCGGGGGCGGAATCCTGCGGAAATAGAAGAAAATGCGAGCAATTGCACAGAACCCCAGGCGTTTTAAATCCCACGGCCGGACAACCCCAATGACTGATTGCGCTCGATTTGGATCAAGCCCCGTTTTCTGCCTAGTGTGATTCGATTGAATATGAAAGGGGAATCGTGGTAGATCAAGCGCCTAATCAAACAAATCCATGAATCAGAGGAAATGGATACTGGGCGAGGAAGAACGAAAGCCCTTGCTGGACGAATTTCTCTTTGCACACGGCATTCTCACCACCCTGTGATAAAAACAAAATACCGCATGAAAATGAATGAAATCCAAGAAATTGCGGAAACGACGCGTGATCGGCCATTAAGGACTGTGCGCCATAATTAGAACAGTCACGAAGAGAAGGGGGAGAGGGAGCGGAATTATGGAGAGATTAGGGAGTAGGCGAGCTCGATATCCGATTGACTGCAAGGAAATGGAGGGAGAGGACAGAAAATGTGCAAACAAAGCCGTTCAAATTATTTCCTTTTTTCTTGGCATTGAGCCAAGAATCAAATGCTGGGTGCATTTGGTCCCGCCGCGAAAGCCCTTCGCATTTGGTCCCGCCGCGAAAGCCCTAGTATGCCAAGGGGAGAGGGAGGCGAGGCGCGTGGGCAGAGAAAACTCTCTCGCCCTCGTGTGCTCTCTAGCCGGAGCCCCAATCAATTGCCACCTCCCTCCTCTCCCCTCCTCTCTGCCCCCACATTAGCGGCGCCGTTCCGCCTCGCTTGACGTTTATTCAATTGCTCTGGAGCTTTTAAGCAAAGATTATTACAGTAGAAAGCGTCTCGTCACCGGAAATGCCACCGAAATTCAAGGGCGACCTCAAGAAGTTGGAGCAAGACCGGCTGCAAGGTATTCTTAGGGCATCTTTGTGGCTTGGAGGCTTGAAAGGGGATTTGAAGGAGGAACAAAGTTATGTGTGGGGCCTGGTCATGGCGCTGCTCAAGGAAGAGGACAACCAGGACTGCGCGGACTGCGATGCTAAATAGCCCAGGTTTGAAAGCCTCATTATTTGAACAAGCTTGCTCCCTCCCAGCTTTCACGGAAGGCAAATAATTGATTTATCATATTTATTAATGTCGATTTTGTTCAGGAGGGGCAGCTGAATCCTTGGAGTGTTCATCTGAATTTGCTGCGCCGGCATCCATGCAGCCTCGGAAAACACGTGTCCAAGGTGAGATCGAGTGGAATCGCGCTTTCGTTTCGAAATAACTTGGCTTAATCTGGCCAGCTAGATTCCGTGAGCAGGAAAACCCACAATTACCTTGTAGTTAATAAAAATAAGTGAACGGCGGCCCACAAATGCAACTTGATGCGATTTTTTTACAAATTGTGTTGTTATTTTTAGGGTAGAATCGATGCGGGGAATCGAGCAGATTGCCTTGATTCCCGACGAATTTTAATGTGACAGCGATCGGAAACACGACTTCTGACACTCCCATATTGCAGGTCAACTCCACCAACCTGGATTCGTGGCAGCAGGAGCAAGTGCAGTCCATGAGGGTGATGGGCAACGCCAAGACCAAAGCCCCCCTACGAGGCCGAACTCCCCGAGCACTTCCGGCCGCCCCAACACCGACCAGGTCCTCGACAGCTTTATTCGAGTCCAGAACGAACATATGCGGTGCGTTTTTTTTAAACAATTCAGATTAGAGTTCTCTTCAAAGTAAGTTACATCCCAGTTATTCATGTCACTTCGTTGCAGCTACCTCCTAAAGGACTGGGTACCTCCGAGGGTCTATGCCAATGACCTCCCCGCTTCCGGGCAGGAACCCAAGGTGTCGAGTTCCTCGTCGCCCATAGGCGGATGAAGTCAGTTTCTTTACGGGCGATGTTTGGAGGCATTCATCAGTCGTCAAGTTTAGGGCAGCATACACGACTATGACATATCGGGCATGAAGACTCGGAGCTAATAATTGTGCATAGACAACGATTCTCATTCCCGTTTGCAATTCAACGCAATTGTTTGCTCTTTTTGCATCATGCTGATTCGGCCAGATGTTTCTGGAAAACGCTTCAATATAAAACAATGAAGCTAATAATAATATTTCCAGCCGCCAGCCACGCGCAAACCTCGCCTAAGTTTGGTGTAGTCACAGTGCCGACGTCTCACTCCGCCGAGCTTCTCGACTTCTCGGCACCCAATGCCCCCGTCTTCGCGCGAATCATTCCACTGTCAGTTTCTTCTTTGTGACATACTAATTCACATCTATCCCCTGAGACTTTGTTGCTTCTCCCCCTTCTGTGAAGGGGAGAAGTTAGAAAGGAAGGGGGGGGGGGGGGGGGGCGGGGGAGGAGATGTAGGGGGTGGTGAAGGAGGAGGTGGTGGGCCAAAGGTGGGGATGAAGTAGGTTGTCCCAGTGGCCATTGCCCCCCAGCAGC
>JACMIG010003487.1:0-12145 GCA_014805385.1 Levipalatum texanum | reverse complement strand
TTTTTATTAATTTACAAGTCTTTTAATTTTTCTACGTGGCCACATTAAAATTTTATAACAGCAAAAAATTGGGTTGTGTTTTACCCCCCCCCCCCCCCCCGATTTTCTAACACACATATTTTCAGGGCGCCTCAGCTGTTTTATTTGCATGGACGACGCCTTCGGTACAATTTCATTGACTATCAAAGTCTGGCTGATTTCAGCGCGACGTCACACCATATGTACGGCGATATTGAACGTCATCGAATTATCCATATGCGTGGTTCGTTCTCATTTTTTGCACATAATCTGGTATCTCTGCTCCATTTCTGCGTTGCAACATTCGTCGCAACTCGAAAGATGTATAGAAAGAGTCTGGGCAAGTTGTCTCTCAATGAGCGGTACCATGTATGAACACCTACGCCCGTTTTTACAATATTACATTGAGATGTTCGAAATCTTGGAGTACAATCGCTCAATTCTTCCCGTCTGTTTTTCGGCTGCGTGTCTTAAAATGGTTGCATTGGCAGTAGCATTCGGGTGGATTCACGGAATCCTCTCGACTACCGTAACCCTTCACTCGGTGTTTTCTGTTGGCATTTTCTCTCTTCGCTAAGTGATCATAATGCTCAGATTCTAACGCTGAACAGTTCCCTTTCCGCCATGATAATACTAACGCATCGCGGCCTGCGGAGAACCTTTCAGCGTCGATGCGCTATTGGAAAGGCTGTTTAGTCAGTTGACTATTATCTGTGAGGAATGATGCCTTGTTTTCAGCAATCGAGAGAAGACGTCAGCAGTGGCACCAAGACAAAACAACGAAAGGGCAGATAGACATTTTAAAATGCTTCATAATTCCTGGGACGTCGGTAAGGACAGGCCTCGGAAGAGTTCAGTTTAATTTATTCCCATAATCATTAAAATTTGTATTCAAACGAAGATCGATTTCCGGATGCGCAAGAATGTATCATACACGCACATAATGTAATATATTTTTGATTCGACATACTTCTTATGTTGTATGAATAAGTTTCGGGTTGCCTCGTAGCTTTCATTCAGATAAACCGTAAGTACACTTCAGTCTTCCTCCTTGCCCACATTTTGTCCACATGTTCGAGAATCTGGAAAATACTGCCAATGGTGTGCTCTGTATTGGTAAAGGACAGCAGATAACAATAACGTTCTGGTCTAGTCAGTATTACGGAGTCTTCCGAGGCCAGCAACTGCATCGGCGAGTCCGCCCGTGACTGTGATGAATCCCGTCGCCGAATTCCCTTCCAGTCGCCACGGGGCGCGGCAGCGAGAACACGACGCTGCAATTGTTGGTCTATTCTCCCTAGTAAGTATTCCCTCTCAAATGATGCAGGGACTCACTCTCTCCTCGTCCGTACTTGCCATCGGGGAAGTGGTCGCCAGTCTCGCTGGCGAATCGAACAATGCAGTCCGTGCACATACTGGGACAATGGCAAGTCAGACAGATGTTGACATCCTTGACCTCCAGGCAGGCAGCGCATCTTCATGGTTGATGATTCACTTCGTGTCCCCACTCACTTGAAAGAATCCTCGAGCTCCTCCACCACCTTGTCCACGTTCGCTTTGTGAGAGGAAGTGCTTGGTAGTGGGAGGAGCAGGGGAGAAGTGTTGATGATCGGCTGGGAGGGGTAAAGGATAGAAGAGGGAAGGGCGGATGGTGATGGCAACGGAGTTTCCCCTGGAGAACATCCATCGTTGTAAAGCATTCCCGCTTTTCGTTCGGCTTCCTGGAGAGTTAGGCTTTTACAGGAATCAAGCAGATCCGTGCTACCTGTCGCGCCCCTGTGAGTGGCTCGCAGTCGATTCCTCTGTCTGTGAGTATCTTCTCCAGCTGCCACATCCTCTCCCGCTCCTCCCTTGGGATGATCCCTCCGTGCTCGGCAAAGTCTACTAGCATGGAATCTCGTGCAGCCTCGAGGGCCGCCACCTCTGATGTCTCCTCCGCCTTCTCGCGCTCCTGATTGTGAGAGAAACATTTGATTATAAATTCTGTTGATAGTACCTTCTGCTTCAGCACGTCATCATCGTCGCAGTTCTGTGTTGGTGAAGCTGCCTTCTCAATCCGCATCAGCGGAGAATCAGTCGCCGCCGCATCATCAACTTCGCACTCACTCGCTGCCAACTGCAGAAAAGAAAAAAGAGTGGAGTCTCCTTGTTGGATAACCTCTTGATCCCGCACAGCGATGGCCCGTTCTACGGTGGTCGAAGGATAGAAATGGCCTTCCAAGGAAACTTTCTCCGCGTTCTGCAAATCGTTCACATTAGCGACCGTATTGAAAACTTGAATGCTCCGGAAACATTGAATGGTGGTGGAATGCTTGTAAAGTACTCGGAGAATTATGGTTTCGTTGAGAAACATACAGAATACCTGCAGTCTCCTTATGCCAGTTGTCGAGCTGTTCTGTCGGGGTGCAGAGAAGAGATGGTCTTGCTTCAGGCGTCCAGACGTCTCCTTGGTGGACACTACCTTGACCCCTTCGCGCTCTCTCATCATGCGAAGCATCTGATGGATCGCTCAGCTTGCTTTATTTTCTTCTCTGACCTTAGTGACGATCGATCTCTGTGCAGTGTCGGCCAGATCGTCCCGAATGGCCTGTGTCGCCTCTTCCGCCGAGGATCTCTCGGTGTCCAGTTCCATTTGAGATATCTGTAGACAGTGATAATTTTCTATCCTAGGTACATTCAGGAGTATATGTCGCACACATAAGATCTAAACAAGCGTGTTAGGTACCGTCTTGGGTGGCCTTAACTGAAGTGATGAAAGAGATTGGTCACCCACGATTGAGGAATTGTTATTTCAATGAGGACTATTCAGGAGACAAGAGGAGACAGGTGCGGGATGCTCGACGTTACACGGGGTCACGGGCAAATGCAGTTTATCGTAGAGGCGCGAGAGATAACGGCCAGTCAATGAAGGCAATGAGTCACAGTCACGCATAGAAAAGCCATAATGTTGGGTACGAATGAACTGAATGACCCTAACAATAAGCAATTTCAAGGCAAACGGTCGTAATCAGCGGAGGTGATGAACGGAGGTTTTTACTCGTTATTTCGAAGTTTTCCGATACCCGCAGCAGCATCGGCGAGTCCTCCCGTGACAGCGATGAAACCCGTCGAGGAGTTTCCCTCCAGTTTCCACGGTGCGCGGCAACGAGAACATGTCGCTGTGAGAATCAATGAAACAACCGAAGAAAGAGTCAGTTCTCACTTGCTCCGTATCCGAATTTTCCTCCGGGAGTATAATTGCCGACTCGGCTGGCAAATGTTACGATGCACTCCTTGCACATCGTGGGGGCACGGCAAGTCAAGCAGATATTGACGTCCTTGACGAGGTGGCAGGCATCACATCTGAATTTCTCATCTTTCAAATCATCTTTCCGCTCACCTCAAAGCGTCCTCGACGTCGTCCACGACCTTCTCCGCTTCACCCTTGGTAGAAGGAGTGCCCGGTAATGGCAGGAGAAGAGAGGACGTGTTGATCGTGCGTTGGGAGGGAGGAAGGGGAGAACGAAGATTGGCAGGACCAGGAGGCAAGGGAGGACGAAGTCCCTGGGCTGGGAGAATGGGAGCAGAAGGAAAAGGATTATGTATCCCCAGTGATGGTAGAGTAGGAATGTTTCTTCCCAGCATTCCTGCGTTTCCCTCAGATACCTGCAGACGTCGCCTGTTCATGTATCAAATAGAACTGATACCTTGAGTGCCCGAGTAAGCGCTCCGTTGTCGATGCCCATGGCCTCGAGCAGCCCCACCATCTCTCTCATCCTCTCCCTCTCTTCCCTTGGAACGATCCCGCCGTGTTCGGCAAAGTCTAACAGCATGATATCACGTGCTGCCTCAAGAGCAGCCACTTCCGATGCCTCCTCCGCCCTATCGCGTTCCAGAACTGTTTGCTGCAATAAAGAGACCGATTATTGTAGAACAACCTATGAGCTTATTATATTTATGTTTCATAAAGGGAACAGAACGGCAGGAGGTATTCGACAATACCTGCCGCCTCCTCATGCCAGTGTCCGAGCTGTGCAGTCTGGATGAAGAGGCGATAGCAGCGGTAAGGTCGTCTTCCATCAGCCGAGCAGCCGTCGCCATGGAGGCCTCCTCTTCAAGTTCGCGCTGCCTCTGCATCCGAGCCATCTGAATATTCGTCCCGTGTCACAAGATTCTCGATTTTAAGTTCTTTCCGCCTCCTATTCTCCGATCTCGAAAATTGCAGTTGCTTTGATGAAACATTTACCTGCTGTCTCCGCATATCGTTTTCCAAATTGCTTTGTCTGATTGCAGCTGCTCGTTCCTCATCCATCAGGCGTGCAGCCATTGCCACGGAGGCTGCCTCCTCACTCGCACGCTGGTCTCGGAAGCGAGCCATCTGGACAATCGATTTATTTTCATGACGTTGTAAGTGTGATTGCCTCTCGCTCATGAGCAGCTGCGTCTCTCTCCGCGGCTTGCGCTTGCTGCGTTCGCTGAACAACAATCTTCTGCTACTGATTCATTCTACGGAACTAACTTGAAGTTCGGTTTGAAGCCTGGCGTTCTCCCTTCGCAGTTTCGAGCTAGCATCCCGTTCACTAGCGTTGTTCCCTTTACCCGGCACAATCTCGTCGTCGTGGATAAAGAAGCATTTCCGACCGTACTGGCAATTCGGCTGCTTACTGTCAGGAGGTGTTGGAAGCGTCCCAAGGAACTCACTTGCACCGCGCACTGGGGTGGACGTACTTGCAGTTGCCGCCGTACGGACAATCCGTCTGCCAGTAGCGGCAACGGGCAGGGATCTGAATCAATTTTTTCCTATCGCGAGAAATATCGTGAACGATTCATTCAAAACAAACCATCTATGGATATTTTACAGCTTGGAGAGAAGGTAAAATGGAAAAAGCTTGCCTTCTTTAAAGGGCTGCTCCTATTCATTGGGTGTGCGCGTGGATAGGAAGTTATGCGTCGGCTGGGGCTTCGACGGAAAGGAAAAGAGGAAGTAGTTTTGGTGGAATATCAACGGGACGAGGAAGACGTGCTGTAAATATCAGCAGGCGCTAAGAGCAGCGAGAGTTCGGAGGTGCGGGAAGGGCGTTGGCCGTGGGACAATCTGGACTCTCTTCGTGTTGCCATGGTGACATGCTGTGTTAGAGATGGAAGATTGGGGAGGCCGCAGACGGGTATAGAAGAAGGTTATCGAAGACGGACGAGTGATAGCGGGCGAGTCGATACAATGCGTCACGATCACGCTTCTTTTACTATTCGAACGCGTTACAATAATACCGGCCCAATGAAGACACTATCGCACAGTTCGTTTTATCAGACAGAAATTCAACTTTTTCGGTTGAACCGGGACAACGAATTCGCACGGTATACAAATCTCCGTGAAAACTAAAGAGGTGATTGTTATTCATGAAAATATTCCAATTTATGCAATGTTTTTCCGAGGTCTGACTCCAACTCTAGTCATGGTTGCGGCGTCTTCCGAAGCTCGTAGTTATATCGGCGAGTCCGCCTTTGGCAGCTGCGAAACCCGTCGCCGTGTTCCCCTCCAGTCGCCATGGATGACGGCAACGAGGACATGAAGCTGAAATGAGCACGTGAACTGTACATTCATTGCTTTCTTTTCAGTAGTAAGGATACAAGTTTGTGATGCAGTGTTTGCGCTTCAGTTTTATGCGAACCATAGTATCAATCAAGTAATTCTCACTTGATCCACGTCCGTATTTCCCTTCAGCGATGTGGTTGCCATTCTTGCGAGCGCATTCTACGATGCAGTCCGTGCACATGGCGGGGGCAATGCATTTCATGCAGATATTGAGGTCCTTTACATGAACACAGACAATACATCTGCAGCGGCCTTTCTGGGTTTAAATAGCTCGACTCACTTGAGTGAGTCCTCGACCTCGTCTAACTGTCTTTCCGCATCTCTGTTAGAGGATGGAGCACTGGGAAGTTCTGCGAGGTGCTCATGTATCAGCAGTGCTTCCATAGCAGAAGAGGCGGTCTCCACAAGCTCGCGTTCTCTCTGAATGCGGGCCATCTGAAGAATCGTGTTATCTACTCTTCTTAGGGTGAATGCCTCTCGCTCCTGAGCATCGAAGGCGCGGGCCATGGCTTCATCATCCGCGAAGGCTCGCTCAGCTTCCGATGCCTGAAAATTTTCCTGCATTGAAGTCGCGTAATTCTGAACTCGTCTTCCGAAGCACCCAATTACGCGATGTACCTGTAGTGCGGAATGGAGACTGAGATTTTCCCTTTGCAGCATCGAGCTAGCATCCCGTAGATTCACGAGCACACCGTCCATCCCGGGTGTTTGCTCATCGTCGTGAATGTAGAGACACATTCCGACGAAGCGGCAATTAGGCTGCTTACTGTGGGAGGAGGTGGCAAGGGTGTAATGAGACTCACGTGCATCGCTGACTCGGATGGGCAAACTTGCAGTTATCGCCGTACCTGCATCCCATCAGCCAGAAGCGACAACGAATCTGGATAGGGATCGGAATTTGACAGTATGCGAAATTCCTGCCTTTTTGTAGTTTGGCCGATGCTGCTGATTCGTTGGCTGGGAACGAGGCGGCGTAGCCCTGCGTCGTGAACGCTCAAGGGATGGAGAGGAGTTGCTGGTGGAGGATTGACGGGACATGGATGAATGTGAGCCGGCGTGTGAAGCAGGGTGGGGTCGAGGAGGTAAATATGGGGTTTATGGGGTTTACACACTGAGAAGTCACGATCAAAGGGCCGAAGGTAGGGGAATGGTGTTTACGCAACACTGACAATGAGTCACGATTAGCAGCTGCCACGTAGATACTCGTAACGAAAGGCAACCCATCAGCAGCTCGCAAGAGAATTGGTGCAGCTGCGAGATCCTCGAGGAAATTGCAGAGGTTGGGGGGATGCGACAATTGAAAGGGGGAATTCCTCTCGTTTCTGAGCATGCGCTCTGCCACTGTCCCCTCCAGAATTTCCCCTGCTACCTTTTCCTGGTTCTACTGAGATGCTTAAATAGACTTCTTCAAAAGTCGTACAATTCTTCCTTCACTAGTAATGATTGGTGCGAACTATCTATCAAACGGAGTGCGGAGTGGTGACTTTTCCCACCACCGTTCAATGACGAGGTCTGTGAACGGCTGCGGAAGGGAAGGGAAAGATATTAGAGTTGTTGGCAATGTGTGAGAAACGTTTGGTTACGTCGTGATCATGGATTGGAAAGTGACTGAGGTTACAGGCGAGGGAGAAGAATCGTAGAAGGACGAGTGATTACAGAGAGTTGATACAAGTTCTGAGATACCACCATGGTTCTATTGTCCGGTATTATAGTAATGCGGAGGCGACGTGCGAACTACCTTCGCGGTAAGCATCGTAGTGATCTATCTTCTGCCGCAGAAGATAGATCATTACGCCGCTTACCGCGAAGGTAGTTCGCGCGTCGCCTCCGCATCACTATAATACCGGACAATACCAGAGTGGATACTGCTGGTAAAGATGGCGGCTCCCGAGATACTTCTCATAGCTGCTCGAATTGTTGACACTTCCCACATTTTCACTGCTTTCCCACGTGCTCGCATCATGATGTATAGCATTGGTATGGAATTCAAGATGATCTTCTAGCTATCGAGTAATTCAGGCTGGAAGTTTGTATGCGCCGGTTCGATCACAATTCAAATTGAACGCTTAATCGCACTGAATAACTATGAAAGATACGAAGAATTAGATAATAGCTTTCCCTGGATTCCTCTGCTGCTAACCATATTCGATGTTTGTGACGTCTCAAATTCTAACCTTTTTCAACTTTTCAGATTTTCATGGTTTCTGTCTCAGCAGCTGCAGCGTACACTGGTTTGTCTTTTCTCAAAAACTGAACGAAATGATGGTCAGGACTGCTTCCTCTGAAATATTCAAAGTTAATAAACGTCGTCGGCGGCATTATAGCGATAGCGGTGAACACAAAAATGATTCTTACTCATTTAATTATATTACAGCTTATTTGGTGGTTAAGCAGATTCTTATGCTCGACATGAATGCGAAGTCTGCAATGTTCAATAAAGTTGATGGACATTTAGTGAGCAGCAGGTTTCGATTCTCTAGGAAGAAACGTGTTGAACATCGTTACAGATTTCAGCTGAATGAATTGTTACAAACATCAGAAATGTTGCGAACACTTATTCCTGTGCAGGTCAGTTCGAGTAATCGTTTTTTCGCCAAGAAAAATCTTCAGACGCTAACAATGTTCGTAGTGAATGCACAATTGACGCTTGTCGTTCTATATTATCCAATGGAATTTAAAGTATATTTCCACGTCATTCATTACTTCTTCTACATTCAAGTTGGCGTTCGGGTACACGAGATTGATCAGCTTTAGGGAAACCTGTTTTGAGGCACTGGTTGTTTTGTTGATTCCTTTCGTGCGACAGAGAACCTTGTGGAAGACTTTCCTTTCCTACTTTCCTATGATCTGGCTGAGTAGGAGAGGATTAATCACTCCATCGATTCCCTCCGGAGTCTCTTCATCAACAGGAAGAGTTCTTTCGTTCGATCCGGCACAGGAGCGAGAGATTTACTTCAGCGGCTATTCCACTTCCTGGAATTAGGTCTACCACGTACCAGACGGCCAATTTATAGAAATAGCCAATTTGTTTTTAACCACTTGAATGCTAGTGCATTTGTTACCTCAGTTTAACTCTATTATCATCAAAGTCGTTATACAACTTTGTAAAGGACGTCTGTCCTCATATTAGGCTCACTCGAAAGTTCGGTAATAACACCCCTGTTGTACCTCTTACTCTTTGCTTCGACATACATATTGTGTTCCTGCTGCTACATCGAACCCAAGAACTGAATGTCGAAATGGACAGATTACATTAGGAATAAATGGTATGCGTCATTGGCGCCACGTACACTGAGTATTGCCAAGCAACCCGACAGACAAAAGAGGCAGACAAAAAACTACCTGAATGATAGCAACAAAGTGACAACAATGATCATCTCTATGGGTCTAACGGATTATAGTTAGACGCTTTATTAGCTAGCTTCGCGGCAAATAAAATTGTCTTCAATGTAGGTTCGAAAAGATACTAACAGAATAAAAGAACTGAAATCATTTCCTAGTAAAATGCAGAAAAAACCTAAATTCGCCGAGATTCCTCGCGAGATTACAGTATCCCTTTGAGGAAAAATTATGAGCTGTTTTAAGATACGCTCATAACTTATTCGCGTTGCGGACGGACCGTGGTACCTTTTGCGTCGGTCTCGAGAAATGCTTTATTCAGAAGCACAATACAGTGGGTGGCTATTGAGCGACACACAAATTGGGTCGAAATGCGGAATTCTCATTCAGATACATTCTTCTTCGACAAGAAACCAGATTGAAACGCTCCGTGTAATAATTACGGCGAATTTAGGTTTTTTTCTGCATTTTACTAGGAAATGATTTCAGTTCTTTTATTCTGTTAATATCTTTTCGAACCTAAATTGAAGACAATTTTATTTGCCGCGAAGCTAGCTAATAAAGCGTCTAACTATAATCCGTTGGACCCATAGAGATAGATATGAATTGACGATAGCATCGTGGCTGTGCCCTTCCATTCTCGTTCCCTCGGCACGAAAGTGCGAAGTATTCGAAATCTGGCGAAGAGCGGTTCCATTTGCGCTCGTTTCATAGTATTGTTGAAGGTGAAAATCACAGCTGAATAACTGCAGGTCCGATATATGCATCTTGCCGATGCCAATATCTTTATTTAAATATTTTAGATATACATATTCATGGACTACCAATTAAATTCGCGGCCATCGGAGTCAGTGGCCTACATGGTTACGTGCGTGGAACATTCGTTAGTCTAAATTATGTTCTCCATCGCATCAGATTTGCAGGCGTCTCAACGATGATAGCAAGCTAATATTCCGTGATAGAATCACGAAAAACGAAGACGACTTGATGTGAGTGCGCTTCATTTCCAGGTCAATGAACATTCAGCACTCAACTATCTCCCCGTCGAAAGATTGCAGCTACTATGCTGAGCGCTATCAAGCTTCCACCACTCGATAATGTAATTCCCGTTCATTTTTAACGACTTTTAGTGAATACTTTTACAGAGTCTCGTGAATAAGGCATTTCTTGCTTTCGACGATCGTACTTTGATGGCGCGGTATAACCCTGGAGGCGCTTTTAATGATGTTAATATTTTATTAAAATAATTCACTAATTGTTTTTTCAGTTCATAGTGAAACTTAACAATTTTTGCACCACTCGGCTTCATAAGAAAGCCGAGGGACACGGAAACTTGTTTGCCGATCACCACAATCGGCAAGCGACAGCAACGGATCAGTCTCCTTTTCTAAGTAGGTGGTAAATATATTGTCGGCGGAATGAACATTCCGGACTGTACGCTCATCGCCCTACGATCTCTCTCCACTGTTCTCTCGTTGTCTAGCGGTTAGAGAAACGATAGAACAGTGGAGAGAGATCGCGACGAGCGTAGTCCGGAATGTTTATTCCGCCGACAATACATAATCCGATTGACATGCATATTTTTTAGCATACCTCTTGTGGGATATGAAATCATTTTCCACCGCCGAAGGCATCAACCGAATGGTAACTTGTACTCAAAGGTGGCAAAACTTCCATTTATACAGCTCGATATCTATTGCCACGTTGCCGAGAGTAAATTCTCAATTAATGAATATGAAAAGAATCAATTTATGCAAGCTATGGAATTCTTATTTTGCCCTTCGAATCAGGAGGTATGCTATGTACTGTTTAGGTAATACGGTAAAGTATCCCTCTCTGGTACAGAGTCAGAGCTTGTCTGTTTTCACAGACCTGTAACAAGCCGCTTCGTACACTTGTAACTGAACTGAATTACAAACTGTAGCTCATCTGTTTGCATGCCGAAAAAGGTAGCTAGAAACAAGCTGTAATTCGTGGCCTGTAAGCAAGCTGTATTCAGGCGTTGAGTTTGGGGTGCGCTCCGGTGGAATAGAAAGTAGTTTGCCACAACAGACTATCGTACGATTTTAGTATTGAAAACATTTTCGTTCAGGTGGATGCGGACGTAGACAATGTCATCGTACTTGCAATGCACAACACGCGTTTTCAAAGTCATTCGGCTCGAACATTACTTCAACGCGCAATTGAACGCATATTAAAAGATCAGTCCGCATCGCCAAATCGGTATCCCCCCAACAAACATGTAATCAAAAGTTCAATAATTCTAGAGCTTCTGATCTCGGAATCGTTTATGCTGCTATGTTGCTGCCTCTTCCACGTGGCAGCTCGATCCTCTCAGCACTTTCAAAGTGTCCCTTTTCGGTGGCCGTATCGAGGTGTGCCTTTTGGAATCCACTGGAACTCTAGCGGATCTCCACGGGTTTCAGTGAATTTCTTTGTATTGCACAGATGAAACCTGACCTCAAATACAATCAAAAAATTGCAGGCGAGTTTCTAGTGTGCATGGAATATTTCCTGGCCGGTTCTTTACTCGTCTTCCCGAGAGTGAAATGAACTGGGAGCAGGAGGTGGTGAATCCATATCAGGCTAGAACGAATCACATTTTTAGATGCGACAAAGAAAACGCAGTAAGAGCCAGCTATACATTCTCGAAGAAGACGCGAGTACCACTTGCAGTTTCTAAGATACACATTCGGAAGAAGGCCCGCGATTTCATTGCGATTTTTCACACGAAATCGTTATTTGTTGCTTTTAATGTGAATAAATAGAATCAAGTAGAATGAAGTTCTCCGAACACCCCCGAGGATAAATGTTTCGTATTTTGCGCAAGGCAGGCGTCCAAGGGTTCTGGGTATTCAAATGCCCTCCATACATTGGTTACAAAGAATGAAGTTAAAGCAGCCTCGTGGCTGTGCCCACGAACTCTGAAGACAGACGTTAAATGATTAGAGTTGGCAAAGGCAGACTGGCAGACAGAATACCGCAAGAGTGCCGTAGTTCCTGGGTTCGACTTCTACCTTGATCTTGCGGCGAATGTCGAGTGTTCCCGAAGTCTAAGTAAGGGTTACATTTGAATATTCAATAAGTTGATGCAATTTTTAGTATTCGTGTTGATTACAGCACTGTAGAGTACGGGAAAATTTAAGGGGTGGATCAAAAATCACGAGCAAAATGATGAGCACTCCTCATACTTACAGAGGCTGAGAATGATAGGGC
>JACMIG010003486.1:0-12145 GCA_014805385.1 Levipalatum texanum | reverse complement strand
ACTTAGTGCAATATCTCCCAGGAGAATGGTCCTAGAATTCTGATTTTTTGCATGAAGGGCTAACTAATTAGCGGGATGTAGGATCAAAAAGAACCGAACTGCAATTTTGAGGAAAAAGGGGTAAACCAGAAATTGATGTTGCGGAAGGTCATATTGAAGCCAAATCAGGCCCGCGCTTCGCGCGGCCCCCGATCGGCAAAAGTTCTAACGACGGAAAAGGATACCAATGGCCCTTTTTATGCCTGAATACGATTAAAAAAATTTAGATCGTCGACACGAACCTCGCCACGGCCGGAAAGCCCGATCACTTCATTCTATACATGGTCAATAGTGAGTGAGCTTTCGATCTCCATCTGAATCTTATCTTCAGTGCGTAGCAACCCATGTGACGTCTTCGCTGTGGCCGATTTCGCCGGGAAAACATTGAAACAACTGTAAATCGACTGTCAAATTTAATGATACGCTAATAATCTCTAGGCCTCGTGCATGCCAACGACGATCCTCTCAGCAGAGCCTTCATTCGAACTCGTCAACTTCTTCACCGAGGTAATCATTTATTTCATAACTAATTTTTATGATTTTTCTCTCATCTTGTATTCGATAAGCACCAAACTTGGCCCGCTGTTAAAATCTGGATCCGAAAAAGGTTTTTCCCGGAATCTACAGCTCTCGATGACTGGACTGATGCGAGAAGCATGAGATTATCCGAAGGATAATGACTTGCATGTCTGCTATAACACCAGGCAATAAATATAGGGAACATTCATTCGCGTGTGCTTGGCTCCCGGCGACCACGCCGATCCCCGCACCCAGGTCTTCACGATCACGTAAGCGAGAAAGTTCCGCGCCAGCCAGAGAATTATCGGCCACAGGAACAAGATGATGGCAAAGATGTCACGTGTTCTCATCGCTGGGCCCGTGGCAACTGTAATTTCTGCTGCCGGACAGTCATTCAGTCTCGATGTGAAGCTGAATGCGGGTGAGATGTGATGACATTGAGAAATTGAAAAAGTGCTCGTAAGAAATCTAAAGTACTGAGAACGTCCTCCTGATTTTAAATGATATTTTCAAGTTAGTTTCATACATTAACGACTTATATATTTGTACCAGGACATGGGTTGTATAGTGTGAAAGGGTGCTTTTTGTTAACGAAATTCCATGTCCCCAATGTAAATTAATTTCGCAGTTCAAAAGTTTACTTGTCAGTTGCCTACGAACGTCGATGATTAAACATTTGCAGTCTACAGTGGAAGCCTCCTGCAGGACTCGGCGGTGTCCGTTTCGTCTTTCGAGTACCTGGATGGAGAACAGACATACGACCACCCTTACCCGAAGACGATCGTCCCGGATAACATACTCTTCACGGCCAAGCATATGGTTAGAGCAGTACTATTGAAGGGAAACCGAAGCGTTCTAATTCCCACGCCCGGACAATCTCAATGACAAACTGCGCTCGCTTTTGGTCTACCTCATCGACCCCTGTCTCATGGACTATTCACAGGGGTCATGAGACAGGGATTGAAGAGGAATATCAAAAGCGCGCCGCAGGCTGTCATTGCTCTTGTAAGAAGGAATTAGAACGCTAGGTGTTCTCTACCATAGGAATGCTTCATTCGATCTCTTTGGTAATGTCATAGTATAAATCCTGTAGAACTACCCACTTCAATTCAGGCCGTTCTGGAGACGACCGTTCGTGGTAGTAACTGGAACAGTTTCGGTCAAGCCCTAGAGCTCGACTACATCGGAGGAGTTACAAAGAAGTAATATTTCAAGGGAGAATGAGTCTTGGTCCGTGGAGATACCTCCAAAAATTTTAAAAAGATGATCATGCCTGCGGTCCGCAAACAGCTGGGGTATATCGGTCTAAGAGGGTCTGAAGAGGCACGGTTTTGCAATTGTCTTACAATAGTGGCATGAGGATGGTTTTAAAAAAGTTCTTTTAATATAAAGCACTGCGTCAGGTACAATATGGAATTCGAAGACCACTTCAATGCGGGAGGAAAGGGTGTCGAAATCAAGAAAGTCGACAGCGATACGATGTACTTTGTGCAGATTTCATCGTTGTAATTCATTTTGCTACTTCGAAACAAAGTGTATTTGTATCATCCATTTCAATGAAATACTTGTCTCATCTGTTCCATATTGAATATTATCGGTTTTACCCCGGATTGAGGGGTAAAGTGCATCACTCCTTTACCCTACTGGTTAGAGACAATTGAAAGATTCATGTCTAGGTGGTAAGATTAATCACTGATATAACAGCTGGAACTACTAACTAACAATAAGCAATCGGACACGGAATCCCCACCTCAACACTCGCAGCCTTACCCAAGCTAATTATCATAACTCATGGTCAGTGGAGTATTTCCAGAATCATTGATATTTAGTCAAGTAGAGAATATTGTTGTTACTCTGGAGTAACGAAACGGTAAATGAAAGAAGGTGTCAGGATACTGGGCGCAGCCTTTTAGGCCATGCATCTGGAAGGTTCAACTGCATGATCATTGGTGATCTTGGGGAGAGTCGTTGCTCCCGTCTCCTCAACGTGGGCTTCACTTTCGATTGCAAGCAGTGGCGTTCGCGACATGGTCGCTTTGAATCGGTTGGCGATATTCTGAAGAAGTAACCGTATTGCTTAGAATTATCTCGTAGGGTGGTGATGACGTTTGGGTCACAAGTGCTTATTTTGGTCAGAACTCCTCGTTTTTATCCAACCTTTATTTCAAGACATCATCACCTAATTATCTACGTCCCTTCTAAACCTTCGGCCGGAGACAGTCATTTGTCACATACATTGAGCACTCCACCAATGAGGAAAGTCTCTTTAAACTCGCGCACGGAGTCGACCAAGCGGTGCCTGCAAAACTGTATTGGATAGATTCTTTTACATCCTGGTTTAAATGGAACAAATGGATACAATACTTGCACAGCTAAAGAAAACAAATACCCGATCCAAACGTAGGCGACCCAAACAAACTTAAACCTGCAGTTTTGGATTGCATTCGTCGTCTTGTGTTTGATGTTATCGAGTTTGTTCTGCAGCTGATAGCGGCAGGCCTGAAAGTTGTCGTTCATGTAACTGTTGTTATTTGAACTTTTACCGCGATGAATCCTAGATTCATCTCTTTGGGACTGAAGCCACGGCCGAGGTTGCGGCGGACGTAGATGTCGTAGTCTTTTATAATTCTCGTGACGACGTCGGTCGTACTCACACCCTCCGTCCGCTCCGTCTCGATGAACATGCCTACTCTGAAAACTGCACAATATTAAAGAAGGACTGGGAAGAACTTTGATTCCGTAGATTAGACTAATTGTAAGACCATTAAGACACTATATTACGGAAATTGAGAAGCGTCGAGCGAAAGTGCATCGTTCCATGCAGATTCTGCATTGATTTGTCTGGTCTGGAGTATGCAAACGGGCTTTTTGAAAGTTCTTCCTAGTCCTTCTTTAACGCGCGAAAACCACATGCATACTAAACATGACACTCTACGCTCGGTTTATTGACGGTTAGCTCATAAATATGTACTTTGTTCTAACTAACCGTCGGAACTTCTCGTATACATCCTCTTCTCCCACCGCCACGTAAGGGATCGCGTCGTGGGCGATAAAGTCAATCTCAAAATTTATAATAATAGTAATAATAAACGACATAGTCTTGTTCTTCGCTATTATCCTCTCCGATGGAGCCGACAAAGTTGAATGAATTCAAATATACATGCTACTCTGTAGAGCAAACAATCCTGATAGCTCAGACCCTTGGCGATTGACAACAAGTTCACTCTCACTTTCATTTCTTGAAGATACGGCACCGTGCAGGACCATGGCACCCAGCGAATGACTTCGTCAACGTATCTGAAGTGATCAGGGAGGATCATGACCGCGGCAATAGAATATTGTAGAGAACCCGAAGCGTTCTAATTCCCACACCCGGACAGCCCCAATGACGGAGTGCGCTCGCGTTTGATCTACCTCCTCGATCCCCTTTTCATGGTCATGGTCGATTGAATCACACGGGTCACGAAACGGGGTTCAATGAGGTAGATCAAAAGCGCGCGCAGTCCGTCATTGTGGATGCCCGGGCGTGGGAATTAGAACGCTTCGGAATACCTGCAGTTTCTGACCGCCTCGAATCGCTCCTCCTCGCTCGCCACAGTCCGTCCCTTGAACTTGTGCGTATCGGCATCTCCGCAAACTGAAATCCTTTCCCTTTCTCCCCTTTTTGTCGTTTTTCGACTTATTGAACATTTACTACCTAACACACCGCTGGCAAAATCCGTCAATAAGTATTCTGGTTACCTCCAACGATGAGGTAAACGTTGGGGAAGACGTTCTTGATCTGGAAAAACGGGGATCAATTTGCTTCATCGAATTTCAGAAACCTGCCGCATCTGATTAGCATGCCCGTGGTGGAAAAGGTCGTAGATTCCGTCGGCTAATATGCGAACAGGGCGGCCAGCTAGAATAACAGTAGATATTCAAAAGGTCGATATGCCTAGAATGCGGCTTTTTTCAGTGTACTAGATAGTTTCCTCATTTGCGGTTGCAGTATTGCCGGCGGAATAAACGTTCCGGACAGTACGCTCATCGCTCTGCGATCTCTCTCCACTATTCTCTCGTTGCCTGGTCGTTATAGAAGAAGTGAGAGAACAGTGGAGAGAGATCGCAGGGCGATGAGCATACAGTCCGGAACGTTTATTCCACCGACAAAAACTCGTTGCCTCCGAAAGGTTGGATAATACGTCAATAAATATTCACCCTGTCCAGCCTTGGCGATCTCGATGGTTATCTTGGTGGTGTAATCTATGCGATTCCTCACGGCAACTGCGAGCGGTTCATCGGAGAAGGGCGCTGGATCCGACTGAGCCAGCTGCTTCGGGGCGTACTCCATCCAAAGTGAAGACTCCCTAAACACAGCCTGCTTGTTCAGAACATATTACCAACAAAATTAACGAAATGTAATGTATGCTCATTTCCCTGCGATCTCTCCACAGTTCCCTCGTTTCTCTAACTTGTCTGGCGGTTATAGAAACGAGAGAACTGGAGAGAGATCATAGGGCGTACATTCCGTATGGCTCATTCTGCCGACAATAATATAATTGTGTTTCTATTCTCTATCGTCATTGAGCACTTGAACTCATCTGGGTGTTTTCACCGAATTAGGGGTTGGATAAAGGAGGAGTAGGAGACATGCAATTTGGTCCGTGTCAATTTTGGCAAATGCACTTTTGTTTCACCATGGACTGTGCCTGGTCGGGATTACCATGACAACAGTTATCAGACAAGTTCCTAATACTCCTCCTCAACTAATGAGTCATGCCCATAATTGAGAGCCGTCAACGCCTGATTCATTAGCGAGCTCGACATGTAAGGGCGTCAAATAATCCATAAAGAAAGAAGAGTCGCAAAAGGATTTGGTGGCGAGCGAACCGATCGAGGGCGACACGCATAATTGAAAGAGTGGCGGAGACCGGGCGAAAAGATAGTATGGGGGACTCCGAGGAGGGGGAGGCACCGGTTTGCAACAAGGCATGACATTTCTCGATCCAGTTCTCTCTCCTTCTCTCTTCTTTCTTCGATGGTCTCCCGCTTATCGGGTCATCGATCTACCGCCCCCCATATTGTTTCGTCCACAAGTTCATTCAAACTACCGCCATGAAGACAGCCTATTTTCCCTTTGCCATTTTACTGTCAATTGCTGTCAATTTACTTATTTACTCATCAAGACCGCGCCAGAGTATAGGAATGCAAGAGGCAGGTATGTAGCATTCCAGAAAATCAATCAAAGTCTGGATGTTCAGGGTTTCATTCGAATGCTACTGAAGAGTGTGTTCTGACTGCCATTCCTGCGTGGGATGATGATATTCGAGTCGTGCTCGACCCTCAATACAATCCTACCAAGTCGGTATTCCTCCATAAGACGTAGTATTACAATTAAAGAAGTAAAGTTCCGTGTCCGTAAAACAGCTGGGGTAAATGAGGCTAAAACGCAGACACCGGACACAATGCAACTGGATTTTGGCCGGTTTCTCCTTCTTTAAATGATCATGCAGATGGTGCACCAGTCATCCACCTCGAACTCGACTGACGAATGGACGTATCCTACCAGTGAATTCAAGGGACAATATTGATGACTGCATGGCAAGGTTAAGCCCCTTCGATATATTGCCCTAATTTTCGGTTCAGGGAACTTCATCACGCGGGCGGTTTCGATTTATTGACAACAGAATGGTAAGGCAGTCAAATATATTTTACCCATAAATCAAAGTAGTGATAACTTGGTACTGAAGACGTTGGTTTTACGATCGTGTGGGCCTGAACTGTAGTGGGGCAATAACATAAAACTGTCCACGTAAGAATCGACCAGAGAGACAGCGCAGTGCCGTATAATGCTGGAGTAGGTACATGTTGTAGTCAAAGGTACATGCAGTGAATAGGGACTAGATGACACCGAGATAGTCCAATTCGATTAGAGAAGCGGGAGAGCCTTGCTTTCAAAGGGTACGAATGAAGCACACAAAGACCGGAGAATGTGGGTGCACTCTGTTGTACTTGGGGAGAGTTGTACGAGATATTTTGAGGGCTCACATTTCATCGAATACCACATTTGCAAGCGACGTTGTCGAGGTGAGGCACCATGTTTGGATAATATTATGGGTTGTACTTCCAAAGCCGTATTACTGCACAACAAAGCAACAAAATGAACGTCGAAACGCCAAATTAGGTTCGTTTGCAACTGTCGTAATCGAACAGCATTTAGGTCAAATGTGGTCTTCTTCGAGAACACCTTCATAATGCTGTGTTCCGAAATGTTACAAAGGACCCGGTTGAACAGTAAGTATGACACTTCGGGTATAACCTATACCGTATATGTAGGCGTGAAACACAGAACTTGTTAAGTATCGATCGGGAGGCAACATTTCATCCTTTTAGGATCAGGATTTCAACCAAAGTCTGCAAACTTATTGCTGTAAACTCGTTGAGATCTCAGAGATATGAAAGGGGCTACTTTTGACTCCCGATCAATAATTTACAAGTGCTTTGGTGGGGCACAATATTTCCGCATTTAAATCATTGCAGACATGCTCAAAAGGGGACGCAACCCAATTTGTACATTATTCTCGTGGATTCTATTTCCAACAGTGCGGCACTACGGTTGTTGCATGCTCAACAATGGAAACAACTAAACATGCATTTCAGCTCGTTTCCGCATACTTTGAAGTATCTCGAAAGTGCATTCCAAGCTATAAATATGCCATATCTAAACAGGGTTTGTGAGCTTCGTTTTATAGAAGGAGTAGGAGCAAAGTTCCGTCCGTAAAACAGCTGGGGCAATTGTGTCAAAAGTGCCCTATTTTCCAGAATCAGGCTAAAGGGCTAAAGTGCAAGTACACATGGGCCTGAGTCTGATCATATTTCCATGGTGACCGTAATCTGAGATGTTGCTCCTACCCCTTCTTTAAACAATTCATAAAATTCAGGTCGGTGATAACAGCAGACCGAATGGATTTGCTCTTCTTCTCGGTAATAAACATTGAAAAGGGCAAAAATAAAATAAAATTTCAGGGAAATTAATCGATCCTATTCATCGAGAAGTATACAATCTCTCCACGATCGAAACAGATCCCGAAGACTTTTGTGGATCTTACCTCCCCGATGACAGCTTCATTCTCTCGAAGTTTCACGAGGTGCGTTATTTTTATTATGGGTGGTACAGATTTCAGTAGTTTCAAAATAGAGCGTTCTGGTTCTCACTGCATTGATAACCGAGTTTTTCGACATCGCCCGAAAAAAGATGACTTAGATATCTCGCATCTTCAGCACGGGTACCGATCGCTGACGGACGAGGACTGGCCCGGCGGCATCTTCGTGTGGCCTGATTGCAAGGGATTCCAGAAGCAGCCAACTACACACATCAACACGTATACCACCTCCTTCCGATTCCGTCTCCTTCCTTCATCATCTCCCGTCTTCTAGTACCCTCGCCCTACGCCATCCATTACCCTTCCAGAAATTCCCCAGTCCCTTCTTTTGAAGCAAAGCGATATGCCAGCGCTGCCAAAGCAGTCTGTGAATCGCGTAATCCATGTACAACTAGTAGTCTATGAAACAAGTACTCTATGAGCTTTCCTCGCCTTCAGAGCATTTGCATCACGACGTCACCTTTCCGACGCTATCGTCAAAGAGTACCTCGGCATCAACGACAACTGCAAGGAAACCTACAAGTACCTCTTTGAGTACGCCAATTCCTTCATCGACGCCTACCCAGGTTCAGAGATTTCTCCCATTGCTCGATTTCAACACTTTACAGACAAGCCGAAGGTAGCCCTTCTATGGGCGGCGTTTTTGGCGCACAACGATCCCAACGCAGCGTTTCACGCAGACGACGACATAAGAGTCTTCTTCGAAAGGAATTTTGAAGAAGTCGGTCGTCTGTTCCCGACCGTTATCATCCAACCCTTTCAGTTCGACAATTCGTTCGTGTTCTTCATTTCTGATCACGGGCTTCGATTTGGAAAGGTTTTTTTGTAGCTTTTGGTCTCTGCAAGAAAGAGCCTTTGAGATCACGGACACCGACATTGGCCGGATGGACACGAACAACCCAATGCTCTGGGTCAGCATTCCGAACAGCCTACGAGGTATGCAATATATGCAGAAAAACCTATCCTGGGGAATTCGTATATCGATCGTAGTGATGTTTACCACTGGATGTCCAAGCTCTAGATGGTGAATCTACTACAGTGTATGCCCGTCCCTCTGTCTGTGACGGTTTGCACAGGAGCGGTCCTAGAGTGTCGAGACCTTGACATACCAGCTAATTCGGCCATGAAAAACCGATTCCGCATATTCCGGAAGTCCCTAAATCCGGAAAATACCACTTTCCGGAATCGGATTTAACGGAATCCTGAACGGAAAAGGAACCCACCTCCTTCGGCGGTGGGTCTCCCTGGTATCTCATAAGAGCGTATTTGAGAGGAGAAGAACATGCTCCGGATCACTTTTTTCGCCGAAATTATTCCCATTACCAACGCCGATCTCTCTCAGAGTCTACGCCCATACGATCCAATCTCCGGGCGAACAGCGAGAAACTGCTGACGATGTTCGATATCCATGCCACGTTCGTGGATATTCTTGAAGTGAGCAGTTTGATGTGTTCTAAAACGCAAGCGTGTAGTCCCTAGCGCCACCGAATGTCGCCGTTCCCGACTTCTCGAAGACTATCCTAAAGGACGGCGAAAGAGGCCAGTCCATTCTCCGACCACTCCCGGACACCAACCGAACCCGCTCCACTCTGCCCATTCCCTTTCAATACTCCATTTGCCAGCAGCACCGAACTGCGCTCGAGTACGCAACAAATGAGTTCGAAAGATTTGCTTATTACAGGGACAGACATGAGAACTGGAAGATGGGCACCGTTGCTGTCGAAGTAATGAACCAGATGCTGACTGAAAACGCTGAGTGCTATCAGCTAACACTGAGAAAGGTTCATCATCAGGCAAATTATTCAAGGCTGGAAATGATGTGGTGATGTACTAGAGAGTCTCAAAGGATCAATTTTTTTCGAACATTCACGCGGTGTCGCACAAAACCGGCTAATAAGTAAAATGCACCTCAATGTCGCCTTTGAGGTCGCGAGCGCCATCTTCATCCGTGAATTCGATGCTTTCGAAGTGATCTACTCCACGATGCCCGGGGCTGGATCGTTCAGGGTATGACTGCCAACCGGGAATCTAGGAAGAAATGACTTGTTTGAGGCTATTATTCGACGTGCCGAACACGGCGGATATGCCGCCGTAGCCTCCAGCGTCGAGCGGCTCAACCGCTACGGATTTGACGGAACTTGCGCCGGGAAAGAAAGCAGGTGAGCAGAACTGTGATTCTCCAGAAGCCCGTTGCAAACTTCCTGACGAGAAGCATATCAAAGAAGCGCGAACCGGCATAAGATCTTAAAAAAGGACTGGGAAGAACTTCTTGGCAAATTGCCAGTCTTAATGGGAGTGCACTTCTCCAGCAGTCGACGTATAGAAATGCGACATTTCGATAAGTCGATGTCTGGACAAATGCACTCTCATTAAGACTGGCAATTGCCAAGAAGTTCTTCCCAGTCCTTCTTTAAAGAAGGAGCAGGAGCAAAGTTCCGTGACCATAAAACAGCAGGGGAAAATGTTGCTAAAATGCATACACAGGCCAAAAGACACTTCCACTTTGGCCTGTGTCTGCATTTTAGTCACATTTGCTCCCAGCTATCTATTTTACGGACACGGAACTTTACTTCTATTTCTTCTTTAACCGATTCAGGTTGTCGCTAATGTGCTACTGCAAGCATCGACCACGAAAGCCTTCTTTCGTCATCTACATTTCATCCATTGTTATTCTGGCACTGACGGCCACTGTTTTTTCCTGCCGTAATTCAACTTTCCGTAAATAGCATCTTGATTACTTTGGTTGTATAGTCGGCGGAAAAAACGTTCCGGACTGTACGCTCATCGCCCTGCGATCTCTCTATACTGTTCTCTCGTTTCTCTGACCGCCAGACAACGAGAGAACAGTGGAGAGAGATCACAGGGCGATGAGCATACAGTCGGGAACGTTTATTCCGCCCATGTATGTACAAGGCCAAATGCGGGAATACATCCATGAAAGAGATTGCCGAGAGACAATGGAAGTATGAGGTGAAAAAGTCAGAGAAATTATTCGAGGAGGTCAGAGTTTTTGCGACGTGACTACGTCATCAGCGCTGTTCAGGATTTAATTTTTTAAAGAGCAGAATCCAAATTTTATGGTGAGGTTTTGTGTATTGTTTTTCAACTTTCGTTTAGTAAGCATGACGCATGAATAGATGAGTGAAATAAATGAAAGCAATCGGAGAGGGAGCAAGACGCGCGCAATTCTGTGAGCGTAGACTGGATGACCAAGTTAGAGAAACGAGAGAACAGATCGTAGAGCGATGAGTGCACTTTCCGTACGGTTAATTACGTCGACAATAAAAGGCATGGCAATCCCTCGATCCTGTTTTCGTGTCCACTCTCCCCCTTTTCTCTTGCATGCTCTCCCGCGTATCGGAGACCGATCAACCGTCCTACATCGTCTCATCCTAAAGTTCACAATACAATTCAAGCTACCACCACCATGAAGCCATCCTATTTCCCCTTCGTCGTTTTAGTTTCTGCTGTTGCCAGTTTGGTCATATACTCATCAAGAGCGCGCCTGAACTCTCATATGGACTGGACAGGTATGTCATAAGTAATTTTGATAGGCCCTTCGAACAAGGCTTACTTAGATGGAATTTCCGAGTTCTCTGCAAGTGTAACAGATGACTGCATTCTGGCACCTATTCCTGCGTGGAATGAAGACATTCACGGCTTCCTCGATCCTCACTACGATCCCTTAAAACGACTTCTCCGAGTAGATCGAGCTGTGAGCGAGGAGCTTGGTGAACCCCGGTAAAAACGTCTTGCCAGCCGAGCAAGTGGTTATTTTTTAACATGCCCGGGTCCAATAAAAACATTTTGAGCCTTTACTCGTTTTGCTACCTAACCCCAGTAGAGAGAAATGATGATTTTTCTGAATTTCATTGAACAAAAAAGTGGACATTGTTTCCGATTTTTTTATCTTTTATATACCTCGCCGCCGAAAAAATTTGTTGACATCATTTTGTAGCCCGAAAAAAACTCTACAAAACCTGCTGTCAAACATTTTCAAAAGTTGATATTCGCGCTGTAGCTGGCAAAAATCCGGCAATTGTTATTTCAAAAGTTCATATATTCAATTGTTACTCAAAAAGTTTACCCTACAACGGATAAACGGAACATCAGAAAAAATTGCTCTCTGGAAGTGCTATAAACCCTGTTTTTTTCAGAATTTAAAAAGAGGGGGAAAATTGGGTCTTGTCGGTTTGAATACCGTCGAAAACCACAATTTTGGTAAAAATGCTTTTTGACAAACTGAAAATATTTTTATAAAAAAGAGCGCATAAAGTTACCTATAAATGAGTTGCATTCGTTTTTTTAAGTCCTTGTGAATCAGCAGGACGGTTGGTCGAATAAATACGCAATGATGGAACACCCACTTCCAAGAGGCATAACCGACAGATTAGGCCCCGTGGCAAACTCATATTGCAGTAATCGTAATATCGGGGAACATT
>JACMIG010003485.1:0-12147 GCA_014805385.1 Levipalatum texanum | reverse complement strand
TTTTAGTGTTTGCATGGATGGGGAACTTGTTTCTCCACAATATGGTGTGAACATTGACTTGGAATCGTAGATCATACGGCTGTTATCGGCATTTGTAGCCAAAGTACAAACTACAAATTCACCCTAAAACATACCATAATCGGTACCTTTGAAAAATCATAACAATTCATAGAAAAATCTTTAAATTAAATGTTTGGTATCTCCTTGCAGCATTTTTCACGCTCTATCCGAATAAAATATAAAAATTTTTGGTGGGTCGGCTCCTTTAAAGTATTCCGTTTTACCCTATAAATGTGTGAGTGTTACAGACTTTGTCATCTCCGAAGATCTCTTCGTTGCCATGCGAATTCTCATGCTGATTCCGCTCCTCAGCGCCGTCACAATGTCCGCATTTTAACCCTGAAAAACAAACAAAACAATGATTTTCCAATACGAAAGAATCAATAGTCACCATAAATCACTTACGTCTATATACTGTCTAGGTTTTGGTAGTATTTATATACGGGAGCGAACACGACATGAAAATATTTGTATAGTTTCTTCGACATTCTGTTGTCATGCGAATCCTCGTGCTGCTTCTGCTCCTCTGCGCTGTTACAATGTCTTTCAGTTTTCGGAAGAAGAAAACAGGTAGTTCGTCTTCTATTTCTGCCAACAAATAATAGTTTCTAGACCGCAAAGCCTCTCATTGGCATTGCAAAGGACAAAAACGCCTTCGAGGACGAACACTATACGGAATGTGAATGGAAGGGAACCAGCCCGAATTGTGGACAAGGAAGCAAATGCAATCGCAATCGAGAAGTGGACTTTGGCACAGCTTCAAATCTGTGCGTTGTATTTCAGCATCAGCGTTGCATCTTAACTTTGCAGTCAAGAAGCGATGGACCTAATGAAGACGAATTCTAATTTAAAAGCCATTACGAAAGCATTTTTTGGATCGATTCACTGTAACTTTGGCACGATGTCTCTGTGCTGTACCATGACGGACTCCTTTCAAAAATTTCATGCCAACAATCAAAAGCAAATGAAATCGGTGGAAATCAAGCCACTCAAGACCGAAAAGCCTCTGAATGCAATAGCAAAGGACAAAAACGCCTTCATTGATAAACAACGCTACACACAATGCGAATGGAAAGGAACCGGACCAAAATGTGGGGAAGGGAGTAAATGCAATCGCACCAAAGAAATGGATCTTGGCACAGCTTCAACAAAGTACGTTGCATCTCGTTCCAATTGTGCATATTTACTTTTCAGTCAAGAAGCGATGGAAGTGATGAAGAATAATTGGAATCAAAATGCAAAAACGAAAGCTTATTATGCATCGATATGGTGCAGCTCCGGCACCAAGTCTCTGTGCTGCACAATGACCGACTCTTTCCAGAAGTTTCATGCCAACAACGCCCTCAAAATGCATTTGGTCGAGACCAATCCAAAAGTCCCTCCGCACAAAGCTGCCCAACCCCTCTCTAAACACTGATAAAATTCACTGGTCACTAACCTGTTCTAACTCACAAATAGAGCACGAATTTTAGACTATTTTCGGGAATCGATTCATACTAATGTTGAGTACCATTGTAATTCCCCCGGGAAATGCCAATGACGGACAACGTGTGCCCTTGATCTACCTCATCACACTCCTTTATTGCCCGAAGTGAATGAATTGGATATGAACGTGGGTAGAAGCGGTACTGGATGAACAGTGCTGATTATCAGTCGGTGATATTGTAGAATCATAGGTCGATGCGCAGTAAAAGGTGCGTGTAAAATAGGCCATGCCGATCTCTGATCAAACAGTCGATTGAGTTTGAACTCTCCACTCTGTATTGTCGACAGAATTAACCAGAGTATGTACGCTGGTCACCATCCTCAAAAAGGGCAGTAAAAATGATGTAATCGGGCATGCGAAATAATAATTAAAGTTACGACACCAATTGGACTAATGTGAGCGGTTCTTCTCGAATCGCATTCTAAAAGACATGTCAGGGTTGCGATTGCACAATCTTACGTTCACTGAGGAGGGCGGCCAGCATACATTTCGTATGGTTAATTTCGTCAACAAACCCACAGCATTACCAATCAGAGTGTCTTGTCCCTTTTCGAATTCTTCTCGATCAGTGATCAAGTGGATGGGTCTCAACACACTCGAATAGAAGAGGCGCAGACAGGTCGAGATGCCCTCTCCGAGATATCAGATTGATCTCTTCGCTCTGTCTCTGTCGTGCCTATCGCGAGTTCCGGTCCATTCCGTCATCTGTCGCGTCCTTCCAACCATGCTATTACTCCTACTCGCTATTTCCCTTTCCCTAGGAGATGCCACTGCGGATCCGACCAAAAAGAAGCTCAAATTCCTCGCATACTCTCCCCAATTCGCGAACAGCCACGTGAACTTCATAGGAAAGATCAGCGATACGCTCGTGGATGCGGGACACGAAGTGGTGAGTGTGTATAGCTCATGAGCTCTGGCAAAAGTTCTGTCCCCGGCGGAGTCCGAACCTGCGACCCCCCTCTACCTCTCTACTGGAAGCCTCCGCCTTAGACCACTGAGCCAGCCCAAAACGCGAGAACACCGTGAGCTCAGTGGTAGTGGTTCGGAATCATGTTGACATTGTCCCGGGTTCGAATCCACCCTTAAAGGTCATGGTGTCGCCACTGGTCGACACGAGTGTCGGGACAGCGGGGACGAAACGAGCGAGGGTCATCGAGGTTGGTTCCCCTGATCTCTCGAGTGATAAGAGGACGGAAGATTGAAGATCCATCCATGGAAGCAAATCGAAGTTCGAAGTTTCTAGTTTGATTGCGGAACGTTAAAACTTTCACTTTCTGTTGCGCTTCATGTTTCATCATCATGACAAACGATTTGGTTTACAAATGGGGTTACCTATCGGGGCTCACAACCGATGCGCTGCCATGCAAACTCCGGGTTGACGAGGATTGGAGAGTGATGTGCATTTGCCCTTCGAGGCAGATCTCCCTCACTCTCCTCTCCTCGTCAACGCAGCGCGTTTGTATGACAGCGCATCGGGTGGTCGTTGACCAAAGAAACAACTTGATGACCAAAAAAACGCAAGCCCCAGGTAAAATTCCTGGAGCGGTTTTTTTTCGCAATGTTGTGCTCCGATTATATGACACCGCATGCACAAAAAAGGAAGACAGCGAACATCACTAGTTATTCGGTTTCACCACACCGAATTCAGTTGCCGCAAACGCCGCACGCCAAAGAAGTACAGGATAACTACCACAAGACACAAATGAACATGTGGGAGACGCACAATGGATACACCATGGTTCTTGTAAGCTGCAAATTTTTGCACGCATTCAAACAGGTGTTTTCAGGATTGGATCGACATGATCGACTCGTGGGCTGATACTTGTAGAGGTGAGGAAAGACAATCGGTAAATTCCCGCGGTATTATTCTCAGGAACAATAAACACTCCCGGACTCATTGAGAACCTTCGGGCTGAAAAATTCGACGTTGGCTACGCAGAAAGCATCGACTTCTGCGCTTTCGGTATGGGTCATCAAAGAGCTGAAAATATTTGTTCCCCAGGCCTCTTCCATCTCGTCGGCATCAAAAACGTCGCCATAACGCAGTCAATCGCCATGATTGACGGAAATTATAACTTCATGAACGTTCCATCGATGCCTTCCTATGTGCCGAGTAAGTCTTACAACAGCCAATTTGGCATCCGATATTCTCAGCTATGATCGCCGGCTTCCACGGTGATCGTATGTCATTTTTTCAAAGAATGGCTAATGTAATTCCGATCGTTCTCATGGATCACTACGTCGCCACGAAAACACCGGCTATGGAGAAGGTGTTCAAACAATTCGACGCATCCTTTCCATCTCTAAATGGTAAACGATACTCGTTACATTTGAACAATGAACATTCCAGGTGTCATGGGCAACATTTCGTTGGTTTTCCTCAATTCGGAGCCACTCGTCGACTTTCCACGCTTGACCACACACAAGATCGTAGAAATTGGCGGGATCGTCAATCAGGGCGAGCGCCGACCATTGAACAAGGCAAGTCGCAAACACAACCACTCCCGCATTCAGAGCACCGATAACACAGGTATTTGTTCATTGTTGAGGGACATATCTCATGTGCCACGAGTGCGTTTGATGTCTTGAAAAAGGGCCAATTGCAGACATGGTCAGACATTCTGGAATTGCGACCGAAGACGGTGTTGCTGTCATTCGGGACATTTGTCAAAGCATACATGATGCCGTCGGAATACAAGACGACTATTCGCGAGACGCTCAAGAAGTTCCCCGATGTCACTTTCATCTGGAAGTACGAGGTATGTAAGACAAGCGTACCTCTAAATTCAAGAGTCATATTTTGCTCCAGAACAAATCCGTGTTCACGGGGGATATTCTTTATTATTTCTTCCACCTTTGAAAATGTCGCTGGTTTCAGAAAACAATGATTGATTTATTTGGTCACCGCACGCGCCTGAGCATAGATGTTTGCGTAGGTGTTTGTTTTCTGTAAAGCATTGCTGTTCATGGGAATCATGCCCGCGCCCTTCTCACCTTGTCGTTCAGTGTAATCTGCAGCTGATAGGGCGCATCGTTCTTGAGCAGACTGATTATGGACTGGAATGAGATCACCATGAGATTCGAAGCGAAATGGGGCTCACTTCAAAGGGCGTGAAGTCCAACTTGGCGGTGATATCCGTTTGGCCCTTTTCAACTGGGCAAGGAATGCCTTTGGAGCACGCGTCCAGGTTGGTCCTGAAAAATCACATTTACCGCGATGAGCTCAAAGTTTGCCACGAGGCATCGAAAGATAATACGAGTCACGACAAATTTATCACGAGATGCTCAGCTGTTCTCATTGTAGGAACTCACAGCAGACCGAATGTAGGGATCTCTGACCACGAACACCCGAAAAAGCCGCCGTATTCGGAGATCTACAAAACATACCGTAAACGGGATCAATTGCACATCCCTACCGTAATGCTCATTAGGAGATTGCCTGCCGTCATTTCGCCCTGTTCGTTATCGACGTGGAATCCGATGTAGATCGGCTGCTTCAGTGAGATGGGATATTCGGGGTTGCCTAAAAGACCATGAATCATAGCAACTAATAACTAAAGGGTACAACTATGCCTGTTATAAGCTTTTGTGGCAAAAAGTTCAAAATACGCATTTTGAGTTACGACAGCAAGCAAAAATACAATGCATCATAATTGCATACCATTGATGTCCAGAGTCTTGACGTTCGAAAATTTAACGTTGGCCGTCGCCGAGCCCGGCCACCAGTTGAGGGCCTTGTCCGTTCCTGGAGGATACTGTAGTCCCGTCTTTCGCGGCGAGCCTCACCATTGGGGTAACCGCAGTCCGCCTGGCATAGAGCGAGGAGAGATGCGAAGGCTGCGATCAGAAGAAGCATGCTTGTAGTGGTGTCTAGTGGCTGCAACTCCTGCGGACAGGGCGTCTTTTATAGAATGGCTGTGAAAATCACGAGTGAATCGCGATGTATTGTTCACGATAATGCCTCTCCCACTCCTTCGTTGTCTCTAGCTAGTATCGGGATATTCTGCACCCATTTCTGCATAGCGTATTGTATCGTGAAGCCTTTCCTTGCCACGCTTGTTTACGGGGTTATGGAGTTATCAGCTCAGCGCGGCTTTATCTGATCAAAATACCATTCAGCCCATCCCACGCTGCATACTTCCACAAACTATACGACTAGGTTTACTTCGTCTCGCGGTACTACGCCCAATGTTTTTGGGATCATTTTGAGTACTTTTGGAAAAATCATGTTTTTACGTATTTTTGACACCCCTTTAGGGGTCAAAACAGCTCTAGAAATGTTCCTGTGAAGTTTAGGATCATTTTAAGTACTTTTGGAGAAATCATGTTTTTACGTATTTTTGACACCGTTTTAGGGGTCAAAAACAGCTTTAAAAATGTTCCTGTGAAATTTGCGAACATTTTGAGTACTTTTGGGAAAATCATGTTTTTAAGTGTTTTTGACACTAGGGGTCAAAACGTGTCAAAACACGTTGAAACATGTTTTTCGCATGTTATGTTATCTTCCCACCAAGTGTGGACCGATATGGACCGATTCCGTAAATTCCTGTAGATACACTTTTGATCTACAGCCGTAGAATAGAAATTATATATTTTTCTATTTCACGGTCACAACATATTTTACGGTCGCGGGTTACTGTAATGGTTGCCTCGAGACCCGAAGTACTTTGGTCAAGGTCCGAAGTCGAGAGGACGTTCCTGTGCCGAGATATTATATAGTGGTCACAGACAAACAAACAGACGTACCGACAGACGTACGTGCCTTATGATATGTATAGAGGTAGGGAATTGTAGCATCCCGAGGACAATGTGTCGGGTGGAGCGGCGAACATCATCGAAACGACGTGGGTTCCGCAGGTGGACATGCTTCGTGAGTCAATAGTTCTGCTAGTTGATGATATCGACCATTTTCAGACGACCCCCGTCTGTCGGCTTTCATGACACACTGCGGCCAGGGCAGCATTACCGAGGCCAACTTCGCTGGCGTCCCACTCATTGCCATCCCGGTGTTCGGTGATCAACTGCGTAATGCTCACCAGGTCAGCAGGCTTTGTACTGTTCATCAAGACGTTTCGTGACTGATAAGGTTGTTATTGTCGAATCTCTGAAGCGGCGAATTGCAACGCCCGATAAGCAAATGACAAACTAGCTCCTGATGACTCCTATCCCCATGTATGCAAACTGTTCATCAAGAGCGGAGTAGATCAAGAGGGCACTTGCCATTCGGAATTACTGGCGTTCTCAGTAGGTCTTCCAATTTCAGGCGGTTCGGTCCGGCGTGAGCGTGATGGTGCACAAGACATCCTTGGATACGATGGGGCCGCTGGAAGAAGCCATTCGAGAGGTGCTCTACAACGACGAGTACATGGCCAATGCCATACGACTCAAGGCACTCCTCGCTGATCGCCCCTTTGCGATGAAAGACATTTTTGTCAGGTACTGTAGTGGAGATGAGTAGTTGATTACCAATAATTTCAGAAACATTGAATTCCTGGCCCGCTACGGCCCCCTGAGGCAGTTGGACCATGCTGGAAAAGATCTGAACTTCTTCCAATTCTACCTCATCGATGTGTTTGCTTTCGTGGTTTCTCTAGTTCTATCAGCTCTCTTCGTTGTCGTCTTCGCACTGCGTTGTCTCTGCAGGTTTGCTACCAGAAGGTTCAGAAAAAGCAAAATTGAGTGACTTTAAACAGTTTGCCTGTGTTGCCCACCATGTAAACGATTCGTGTCTTAATTTCCGAACAATTTTTAGACGTTATTGCGAAACATTCCAATTGCGAATAATTGAAGATTCATGCGAACATCGCAATGCACCACACTTTATTCTTAATTTCTGTATACTTCTTCTGCATCTTGTTGCTATGTTACTGGGTTTCTGTTCGCGCCTGCGCATAGATGTTGACGTAGGTGTTGCTTTTCTGTAAAAGGTGCGATCAGTATGCGATCCAAGAGGGAAACGGTACCTTGTCGGTCAGTGTAATCTGCAGCTGATATCGCGCATCGTTCTTGAGGAGGCTTATTATTGACTGAAGCAAAAGCGAATTCGAGGAATCCTGGCGAAGCTCACCTCAAATTGGGTGAAGTCGAACTTCGCGACGATGTCTGACACTCCCTTCTCGATAGGGCAGGCTATTCCGTGAGCGCACGCGTCCATGTTCTTCCTGGACGAAGTGAAATTTATTACGAGCCACCTTACATTTACCATGATTTAAAAAAATAAAACAATTTACATCCAGCTATTCAACTTTTTGACTCACAGCAGTCCGAACGTGGGAATCTCCGACCACGAGCACCCGAAGAGGTTGCCGTATTCGGAGAGCTGCAATAAAAACACCCGACGGTACCGCATTCATGATGATGCCCTTTACCGCCTAAACCATATTGTAGCCGTACCGTAATGGTCATGAGGAGACTGCCTGCCGTCATTTCGCCCTGTTCATTGTCGACATGGAGGCCGATGTAGAGCGGTGCCTTGAGCGAAATGGGATATTCGGGGTTGCCTGGGGAATAGAAAATGGTCAATTTCATAAATTGAGGCCCAAGAAAGTCAAACATTAGAAGATGCATATTACAAACCATTTGCGTCCTGAGTCTTGACACCCATGAACTTGACGTTGGCAGTTGCCGAGCCCTGCCACCAGTTCAGGGCCTTGTCCGTTCCTGAGTAGTTACGGTAGTCAGATGAATCGTTGACGAACCAACCATTAGGGAACCCGCAGCCCGCCTCGCCTAGGGCGAAGAGAGTGGCGAAGGCTACGATGCGAAGGAGCATGTTGCTGGTTGAGGAGGCTACAGACTGTGCGGACAGGGCGCCCTTTATAGTATGCCTTAGAGGATCACGTGGAGAACCTGATGTGTCTTCACGACGATGTCCCTCTCATTTTTCAACTGTCTCTAACTAAACGTCAGGATATTCTGCGCCCATTCCGTGTCGCGTATTGTATCATGAAGACCTCAGCAACCATGCGTGTTTATCAGCAACGCCGTTTTATGAGATCAAAATTGGGTTCACGTCGTCCCGTGCCGCACGAAGTTAAAGATTTACTTTTGAATAGTGATCATTTATCATCCTGCGAAACCGCTGATTAGATGTGCGTGAAAATGTCTTTTAATTCTCGCAATTGTATCTTTGTAGTAACCTGATCGATATCCTCGTGTCATTGTTAATGAGACGTGTGATTTTCCTAGAATCCTAGAACATAAACCAGGAAGTTAAATATTACGGTGTCTTGTTCACACGCTGCGATTTTCTTGACCGTACTCCAACTCGTTTGATGCGTATCGCGGGAGGATCAGTGTGGCGTGGGTGTGATGGAGAACAATGCCAAGGCTTTCCCAGAATCTTCGGCCTAATCGAATGTGTCACACGAAAGGTGCTCAACAACGACGAGTACAGAGAATGCAAAGTATTGCAAAGGCGCGCCTTGATGACGATGTTAGGCATACTATTGACAGACGCCGAATTCTCTGTAATAATAAGAAGGATCGGCATCGGTAGCACAAAGCGAGGAAGACATCATTGTTCGCTGTCTTGATCACTCTCGGAGCACCACCGCTTCAGGGATTGTTCACCGCTAGCCAATTCAACTAGTTTTATCAGTACTTTGGCATATTCCAAATCATTCCCAATATTTCAAAGTTTCAGTCAGTCGCGATTGTTCTTTTCTTGACAGCTTCTGCGGGTGAGATTGAGGCAGGATTCCTGGTAATTAGCTGTTATGTACACACGTAAAGTATTATTCTGAAAACCTGAAGAAAACAGATAAATTGGATTGGCACGCCGCAGACCAGGATGGGAAAGAAGTAGAATCCATTTCATAACGACACAGGAGATTGATTGAGCCCGCATGCCTTCAAACCTGGCAAACACAACGCAGCGCAGCTCATGACAATGAAAGAAATCTCGGAGAAATATGAAAGTGAGCAGATGTGTTGGCTTCGTTGTCTACTAGAAATTCAGTGATCCGATTCGTCCAGCTGAAATATTTCGCCACAATATCTCACTATGCGAAATCAGCTGTCAGTGCCGAAAGAGGATTCAAGAAAAATTGCTTTGTACTGGTTCACTATCAAATTGTTTAGCAAGCAAGAGCAAAACGGAATAAATTAATTCAGTATTTTATCATGTTCCAACTGTTGCCGAGTATTTCAAAGTGCGTGTTTGTTGCGAGGGTTCTCTGCCTCAGTGCTTCTGCTGGTGAGATCGTAGTGGGATTCCTATAAAAACGATGGATGTTTTCTGTGACTACTCAAATACCTGAAGAAAATGGAAAAATGTGACTGCTGAACGGCTCTCCGCAAGCCGGGGTGCTTGAGCAGAAGCATCCATTTCATTACGACACAGGAGATAGATTGCACCTGAGCGGATACTGTCAGTCTGACGACGAGATTTCGTCGTCTGAATTTTACGGAAAGTTAGATGCTTTTTGGAACTACAACGATAGCATAGTCCCACGGTCGTCCTAGATGCGTTACATAGTCAAATATTACGTGACATAATCCCACTTTTCACACGTAATTAATATTGTGTGTGCGTCATGCATTTGGTACTAATCAAATTGCTGTGAAAATGATAGTAGTGTAACGGGAACTTACGACGAAGAAAAAATCGCGGACAAATGCGAAGCTGAGAAGATGCGTGAAGTACGCCAACGCAAACGAAAACCTAGCGAATTTGACGATGGATGCCACGAAAATTACTGGCAGCACAGATCGATTGAATTCAAGTACTTCGAAGAGCTGTAATCACGAATAAATGCATTATCGAATAAATGCCGAATAATCGAATATTATCGAATAATCGAATAAATGCATTAAAGAAGGACTGGGAAGAACATTGATTCCGTGGATTAGACTAAGACCATTAAGACACTAGATTACGGAAATTGAGAAACATCGAGCGAAAGTGCATCGTTCCAGACAGATTCTGTAGTCAAACGCGTTGATTTGTCTGGTCTGGAGTATGCAAACGGGCTTTTTGAAAGTTCTTCCTAGTCCTTCTTTAAATCTACATACTCGATATCGCTCTCCTAGAGACTGCATTCCGAGCTGCGACTTGAACAACTTGCGCACGTAGAGGAAGGACAGTATGGACAGCTCAAAATGAGTTTGTAAGAACTCTGAAATGTTGCCCAAAACCATACAATGATTATGGCTGCTTCTACAATGGCCTCGATGCTCGCACCAGGAATGTAAAAATGACCGGACACCGTGATCGCCGTCCAGAAGAAGGAATACACAATCTAAAATTTAGGAAATTGCGGAGTGATATATTTTTTGTTATTGCGGGATAACTGAAAACAGGTATTTAGATCTTACGCTAGTGATTCCGCAGCTGACTGAAATGAAATGGCTACGGGCGACCTTCTTCCATGAAGTGACGGAGCTCGGATGGCCACGAAACGCTCGAGGAGGATCCACAGAGAAATAAAGCCATGGAGAGAAACGAGGAAGCCAGCGGTGTGCACTGTCCACTCTTGATCCACTGGGATAACTGAAGGGAAAACATCGCATTGTCCTCTCGAAGCTGACAAAAATGACCAAAAGAGAACATATACCATAGAAAGACCGTTTGGACGGAAAAATGCAACATAAACGTACCTTCGTGATCGCTCGGCTCCATTGCATCGATGTCAAACCAAATGAGGTAGGCGTAGAGAACAAAGTGATTCAGAATAGTGAGGGTTTGGGCAACCATCGACGCCAAGACAAGACACCTTCAATTCATCTCTCAATGCAATTTAAAAATATACAATTCAAGCTGCTCGAATGCAAACATTTTGGTAAGATGAGAAAAAGTCTGTCACTTACTTGCAATTAGCATGGATAACTTGCGTGCGGAAAACGATAACGAAACACGGCAAGATTGCCACGAAACATGCGGTCGACACCAAGAGATGGACAGATTGAAACGTCGCCATTGATTGGACGACAGTATGCTAAAATCAACACAGTTGAAAGAAATTATGAAAGGATCACCCAATTTTCGTCCAATGCGTGTTCTTTGGCTTGTTTTGACTTCCATGTTCATTGAACCGGTATGTCCAGCTGGAAAATTTCGCCTGAGAAATAACTCATCAAGCGATTTCAGCTGTCCGTGCTAAATCGTAGCAGAACGTTCAAGATGAACCCAAATTACTATATTTTTATTCAATTTGACGCGTTCCAAATGTTCCCAAGTGTCTCAAAGTGAGAGTTAGTCGCAAGGGTTCGTCTCTTCAGCTCTTCTGCTGGTGAGATCGAGGTTGGATTCCTGGGAACTCTCGCTATATTTGTATGACGAATAAAATTTAAACCTGACGAAAATGGAGAACTTTGACTTTTGAACCGCCCGTCGGAGGCCAGCATGAGATAAAAGCAGAATCCACTTCATACCGACACAGGAGATAGATTGCACCTGAAGCTCAATGTACAAGATTGCTTCACGAGATAATACACATTTTGACAAAGTCGTTGCTCTAAACTCGCTAATGGATATATAACTAGCACGAGCTACGCTCGTGCCAGCTGGGGGGGGGGGGGGGGGTGGCCCCCCCCCCCCCCCCCGGGGGGGCGCGGCGGCGGGGGTTAAGCGGGATTTAAAATGGGGGAGGGGGGGGGGG
>JACMIG010003484.1:0-12148 GCA_014805385.1 Levipalatum texanum | reverse complement strand
GCAAAAACGCGAAATTCCGGGCGATCTTTGATCTGCTATATCTCACCAAGAACAGTAGTCGCGCACCTAAGTAATATCATTCCGTGATCCTCTCGACGTACCCTTTCCAACGGTATATTGCATGCCCGGATCTGTTTGGGCCGGCTCTAATGATTCCCTTGTCAGGGGATTAAATCTGAGTTCGAGGGAAGAATATCTCCCACACCGTCCAGTGGATACTTCTAATCCACTCGGACGCCGTGCCGAGAAGGACCGTCGCTTCGTTCGCCCTTTTAACTGTGGTGGTCCCAAACTGTTCCCATGCAACAGAGAAATCGATGTTCAGGCTGCTTCATTTCATATTCGGAAGAAGTGGCTATTTCCTCACGTCGTAGACTTTCCCAGGCACTATACTGAGTCGAGAGGTTGAAACACAACCGAGCCCTGAATGTAAAAGCGTTCCATAGGAAAGTGTGCTTGAATGGGAAGAGCAAACAGCGCACGATGGAGAGAAACCATAAGTTCAGTCGGGAGCGTTGTATCCGATTTGAGCGACAAGGAAATAGATCAAAACGTCAGTCAGCGTGGGTCGGTGCTGCGGATTCTGTTCGATGCTGCGAGAGGTTTCGGTATGGCCGAGTGGAGGGACGGGGGATGATTGCAGTATGTACTCGGAGTTGCGGGGGGATCAACTCACACCGGCTCGCAAGAGTGAGCTGTGGAGGGATTTTATTTCAAAATAAAACGAGACATTTTTTTCTACATTGCAAATGGTGATCAATTATCAAACGATGCAAGTAATGGTACGCCCTACTGCAGGGATTAAGGACAGCATTCTTCTGATGAAGCCAATTTTATGTTTCTTTCAGCGAATCGCGTCCACCGCCCACGACGAGGCCGAGAAGCGAATGCTCGTGGAGCTCCACGCGTGTATGCGAAGTGATTGTTGCCCACAGGTACTGTCATTTCTCGTTCTCTCGTTCTACACCACTCGATCATACCTCTACATAGGTCGTGGCCGTAATATCTTGGAAATATACTTCATCTTTGCGCACTCCAGTACGGACCTTTATTCGGAATACCGTATTCATACCCCAGTTGAGTCTTTAGATATCTAGCCATTTCACATAGCAGTAAATCACGTCTTCCTCACTATACCGGGAGGAAATGAAGCCCTCAATCAAAAGGAGTACGGTAGGCATCGGAGGATGGGAAAATGAGGCGCGGCCGTCAAGATAGAATTGGGCATCATCCGTCGTTTGTACCTCGCCCGTGGCATTTGCATGGCGTGCGGTGAGGAGGATGCATTACCCTCCCTATATTATACGGACGCATCTCCTTGGAGGGGAGAGGAGCTCCCGGACATCCAAAATAAAGGGCTGGTACGGCAGATGGATGGATGCCTTTTCGTAGGACAGAGGAAGGGGTTGAGGAGAATGGGAGGTGTGAAATGCTGAAGAGTAGAATACGGTACATGGATGGAGGTGCAACAAGGCTCTTTCAGATGGTACGCTTTTACGGTGCCATGTTCCGTGAAGGCGACGTCTGGCTTCTCATGGAGGTAGGTTTCCACCATGGATAGGGGGCAGGAACGACTCCTAGGTCATGGACATCTCCCTTGATCGGTTCTACCGCCGCGCTTTCCACAACACGATCATCATCCCAGAATACTTCATGGCCAAGATTGGACTCTCGGTATCGTGTTTTCTTGCCCTCAACAACATGACGAATGTCTTCCACTCTTTTTGTATCGTTCTCCGTCGTCAGCATCCAATCTCAGCTCACGATGTCTGCTACAAAAACCCCGAATGTTTTTGTTCGTATGCAGCGGAGAACATGGAGACTTCAGGTGACGGAGGGACTCAACTTCATGAAGGAACAGATGAATCTCATGCACCGCGACATCAAGCCATCCAACATCCTCCTCAACCACATGGGACACATCAAGATCTGCGACTTTGGCATCTCTGGCCACCTCACCAATTCCGTCGCAAAAACTGTCAGTCTGCGATTGCTCAATGGAATTACGGTTGTTCTATGCAGGTCAGCGCAGGATGCAAGCCGTACATGGCTCCGGAGAGGATCGACGGGGAGACGAAACAGGCCTACGACGTCAGGAGCGACATCTGGAGCCTTGGAATCACGATGATCGAAGTGGCGACGGGGACTCATCCATACGAGAAGTGGAGGACTCCCTTCGAGCAACTCAAGCAGGTATCGATCGCCCTCTTCGAGGAGGAAGTAGCTTTCCAGGTGGTGACTAACCCCTCTCCCCGTCTCCCCGAGGGCGCCTTCTCTCCCTCCTTCATCGCCTTCGTCGACCGATGGTAGGCCAATGACCTAGATTCTTAGAAGCCCCGATTCAGCCTGTGCAAGGACTACAAGCAGCGCCCGAAGTACCCGGAGCTGCTGGCGAATCCCTTCCTGGAGCAAGCTCGCCACCGCGCACCTGACTTCTCCATGAGCGCTTTCGTCAAGAACGTGGGTCTTTCCTCCGTGATTTCGGGAACTTCTCCTTACAGATACTCGACTTCCCGGACCCTCCCAGGAGGCGATAACTTTCGAAAAAATGATCCAGTCCATCCTTCACCCCTGATGCCTCTTTCAGCACCCTTACACACTCCCGACTCCCTTATGAACATTGGCGGATGCCTAGACGGAACACGAAAACAGGTCCCCTCTTGTCTCGTGAACCCTTTTGAAACTGAAAACAAATTTTCGAGTCCGAACTTATCCACTAATGTTCCCGCGACAACTGACAATGGAAATATGAAAATTCAGCTCTTGAAAACGCTGGCCGTTGCTTTCGGTCTTCCACGACTTTTATCTAGTCAGCAAAGATTGTTTCATGTCACTTGTTTTCTGAACTAGTCTGACTTCTCCACGTTCTGGAATTAAGTTGTGACGACAACACATCGCTTCACAAGATTTATTCATTGGTATATCAAGATGTACAACGTTCTTTTCTAATCTATCACTGATCCATGAGCTTATTTATTGAATTGTTCTCCGCAGTATGTGAATAGATGGATCCGTTTACATGAGTATTTCTGACATATTGTATTCTAATACAATCCCCGTAGTTCTTTGTTATCCGGTAGTCTCAATCATTCTTACCGTGTTTCTGTAGTCACGTCTAAATACATCTTTCACGGTATCATCCTGCCGCGTCGGCATACATACATCTAGTCTATGATTTCTGCCCTGGTTTTTCTTCATTCAGTGCCAATAGATTGTAATATTATTCACCCGCATGCTAGCCGTCTCACAGAATGCAAGACTATCGTCACTCTGGTCCCCTTATTTATAATGATTTCACTCATGTTGTGTTGTCAGTTCCAAAGTCTAACTAATCACATCTTACAAAATTCAGTATGTCCCTCCTATCTCCATTCATTCCATTTAACGATACAAGCTTTATGTACTCCTTCTGTATGTAATGTTTTGTCCATCCATGCGATAAACAGCTGAGCAGGATGTTGTTCGGGAGTGTGAGTGCAGTGTCCTTGTCCCCCTCTCAATGCTAATTCACGTGCTGCCCTGCCACCTCAGCTGGCGCCTCCTCCGCGGGCAGCAGAAAGCGAGAAAACCTGAATGACCCTTTTGGCCGGTGGATTCAAGCAAGCGAGAGCAGGTTGCCCCGGCCCCTTCAATATACCAATGGAGCGAAACGTCGCTCCGCCGCCCCTCCACCGGGCACGATAGCCATCCGCCGAACTCTTTTTGTTTCCCAGTAGCCCTTTCCTCCTCGTGACGTCATCTCTGTTCTCTGGGGCGTTTCGTGGGGGGGGGAATCAGGCGGTGCCTCGTTGCTCGAACACTTTCGCTGCCCCGAGGTCAGAGACTGACCTCGATAGTGCGCCCTGCTGGATTAGCCGGTGCTGGGTATTGAGCGGGAGGAGAGCAGAGGAGGGGATCGCTGGTATCCGGCCTTGGCTCCCTTCCCTGTCCCCTATCTACAAGTCCCATCTCTCCCTCCGGCTCCCCCCACAACGAGCTCGATGGGATCTCTTCTCCATTCGCCCTTCTTCCAAGTCCCCCCTGTAGACAGGGAGACGATTGGGCGACTGCCTCCTTCCCTCCTCTTCCCTCACCCCATTCCTCCCTCACTCCACTCTGCTATTACCGTGTAGTAGTTTGGTAGGTGAGGGGGTGACTTTTGTCGGTCGCAGGGGGGCTCCGTTCCAATTCATCCGTGTGGGGAGCGCTAATGGGCAGTTGCAGTTGTGAGCAGTGGAAAGTCCCCGTCGTCCCTTCTGGTAGTCGCCTCCTCGCTGTAGTGGAACATGACTGTTACTCACCCGTGAGTCATTTTTACTTCCACTTTTCAACTATAGACAACCGGGTCGCCTTCTTGGGGGGTGGATGGAACAGTGACATACTTTGCCCCTTGACGTGTCATCCTGCAGGGAACAGTGCAAGTGCTCTCGATGGACCGTCTCCCTTTCCAACGCCTTCGAGAACCCCCAGGCAAGGCCCTATACAATCTGAAACAAAAGGCCAATTGCAGCTGGAGAAGCTTTACCGGAAAGGAGTCCAGTGCATTAGTCAGGAAGAATTGGATAAGCTTTCATTAATGAGGCACAAGGTAAGCGGGTGATCTTCGACGTTTTCATCGTTGTCCAAAGTGAAAGTACTTGTTGTTGTTGAGGAGGACGCGCTGGCGGCCCTGTATGGCAGACTCCTTCTGCGGGAGGGCGTACGCAAGGTCAGAGACTCCCCGGTGATCCCCAAGGGATCAACGCACTCTTGTTGAAAGGTGTCAGCGGCAGAATTCATGGAATGGGGGGAGGTATTGTCATGCTAACCACTGCTGCCCTTGGTGTTTTGGAACTGATCGGAGAGGGGGAGGACCCTGCAGGAACTGAGGGGTAGTAGGGGGACTAAGCTCTTGTTATTGCGATGCATCACTGGATGTCCAAGTCAGGAGAGGGGAAAGCGACCAGGCCGAGATCACTGGCGCATGCACAAAACATCCCCCTACAAACTCATCACACCGAGATGTCATCTCGCAGACACATCTCTTGCTTAGACGGAAACGGGCGCGGCGACATCACTAGTTGTGTTGAATAATGAACAAGTTGACGTAGGCACAGCTGATTGTAGGGGGCGACCCCCGCACTATTCCCTCCACTACTACACAACTCACTGTGTACAGGCAGAGAAGAACACAGGAACGAACATCCAAGAACGTGCGAATGTTTCAGTTCTCGACATGCGACTGGGAGGACATTTCTTTCGGGCGAACAGAGAGGGGAAAGCCGTACGTGGCGTCTCCAGCTCATGCCGCCAAGTTCGGCATTAACATCTCCCATCAGGTAGGTTGGAAAGGATTTGAGAACAATCTAATGAGCACGACATTTCGATGAATATATATATCTGGAAAAGGTGTCAATGTTGTATGCTCAGGGCAACTTCGTAGCCTTCGCGAGCAGCTGCACTCCCAAGGTCGGCGTCGACATCATGAGACTCGACAAGGAACGTGCGTATAATTATTTATGAGTACCCTACTCCACACTAAACCACGAGGGTAGCCTATACTTTATAGGAGATGGAAATAATTGCAGGCAACAACAAGTCCGCGGACGAATACATCAACTCGATGGCAGCCAATGCATCGGCGGAGGAGCTGAGGCAGATGAGGGGACAGCCGACTGAGGCCATGAAGATGACCATGTTCTACCGATATTGGGTACATCATTCATCGATCTTGATCCCACTATAAGAACCTTTGTTGTGGATATATCGAACCCACCACTCGTTTCAGTGCTTGAAAGAGGCGATACTGAAGGCTACCGGAGAGGGAATCATGTCCAACCTGAACAACCTCGATTTCCGTTGCGACTTCACCGATCGATACCGACAAGGTACGATGCTGAGTACAGTAGTCGTTGCTCGTCATTCAGATGGCTTTGTCTAAATTACCTTCTCCTATGACCACTTTCAGGGAGGAGAAGTTAGATGGAAGTAGCGATAAGAAGGGCTGACATCGCAACCAGTTCTGTATTGGTGTGGGCTTTTTTCGAGAATTAGGCACGGTTGCTCGGGCGAATATGCAGTGGAATGGGCAGTGCGATGAAGGAAAGAGATAACAATAAGTCAACCGGAAGTTTGACGACAAGTTGATTTGATTTGGTAAAACTGGCGATGTAATGCTAATTCAGCTGTCATACGATCCTCGAGATCAAGCATTGTGGGTAAGCGAATAGTTCATTCAGGATGTTTCATAACGTCCACTTCAATGCTGGAAGACGGGAAGCATCAGCGACAGTGGCAGTTCGAGGAGTCCTTCATCGACTGCAACCACTCCGTCGCTGTCTGCAAAGAGGTGCACACTTTTCTTATTCCTCTTTCGTCTCCGACAAGATCAGCAGATCACTGTCTGGCCCCCAGGGAGTCCAATCGGCTCAGAGTGTCTGCGGTGTTCCTCCTCGACCTCTGGTCATCGTTTCGTTTGTGCGGCCCCCGATTTCCCTCGTAGACTCTCACGCTATCTTGCAAGGCGATCGTGTGATCCTCCCTCCCTCCTGGAAAGGTCGACACCTTCCAGAATACCCCCCAAGAGTGGTGGCCATTGTGGGACACTGCAGTCAGAGAGCAGTAATCCCCTTCCAGCTTTGTCCATCCTTCCCTGCAGTCTGAACACCGGTTCAAGTGGCCCCTCAGATGGTGCTCCCATTCCCCCATCCCTCCCTCCGGAGGCGATTCTCCTCCCCCCATGGAACACTTCTGACCATTGTCTCGTGCCCTCGAAGTGCTTCCGTCGAGAATCTCGGCAATCCTCAAAATGCGTCGTCCAAACAAGGGATGGCTCTTCCTGAAAGCGATCCGCACGGGGTTCGGGACAAAAGAGGAGGAGGTGGAGACAACCTCCGTGGGAGGGCGGCAGTCTCTTCCTGTCCCTCTACGGGTTCCTGTCTCTCGATCTTCCAATCACGCTCACACTGCAAGGGACATTTCCGGGGAGGCATCTCCTGTTTGCAGATGCCGATGCACTGCAGCTAGAGGGTTTAAAGAAGTCTCCCCTGAGGAACACCCGCAGCGGCTCGAAAGAACAGCGTACATATCAATGCAGGAGCATCCCTCCAGTGGATATCCCTCAGTGTGTACCCCACGGGCCACTCGAAAGTGCAATTATCTCCCCTCCGAGACAATGGCCTCCCACTGTATGCGTTCGTCGAAGACTGCGTGACAGTGAGTGGCCTCGAAACCGATTGGGACTACGGCGGAGGAACCGGAGGAGGTCTAATGGGCTTACAACAGCTAATCATCATTGGGGAAGAACGCTTCTCTGGGAGCACAGACCAAACGGGGAACGAACACACTGCTCTTCTGCTATCTTGGGAGACTAGATTGGACTGACCGCAGAGTGAACTCCGTAGAATACAGTATCCCTTTACAGAAGCGCCTTCCCATCCACTGCCACTTCTCCAAGGATCCCGACGCGCGTCTGCACTTCTCCCAGGTTCGATGATCAGAGATGAAATAGACTAAGAGGGAGAAAGCAACAGTGGTTCCTGGTTGGTTGGCTGTGAGTCATGGGGACTGAAGAGGGAAGCGTCCAGTTTCCGTAAAGCCCGTGATAGCCCGCAGTGGCCATTGTTTGCACGTGATCGAGTGATTCAGAGATTGGCCCTCTGGGGGGGAAGAAGTGCATCAGAGTCAGTGGAGAAAGAACCGTTCCCCCCTCATCGACCTCCTACCAATCAGCCATGCAAATAGTCCTGGTCACTGCCCAATCGTTGTGTTCGACGACGACCCCAAGGCGACGCCAGACTCCAACAACTGCACCCTGTAGACAAATATTGTGACCCCCTTCCAAGTTGTGAATAGGATTCAGAGAGGGCCGTTCGTATGCGGCCACAGTTATTCTAGGAGTTGACCGAGATCTCCGAGACGAGTAAGGAGAGATCCCCTCTTCAGATTCCGTTCGAGAACCTCCTCACCCACGCCACCATCATCAACGCCCTCCCATCTGACGGACTCCATGCTTGGGAACAATTCTGCGACAAACCCCGCAAACTTTTCTGAACACATACCCGACTGTACTTCGAGACAACTCGTCTCCCCTATGAAAAGCTTCTAACAAATGATATCCGATTGATCACATAATCACCAGCATAATAAGCTTTGATAGATTCCGTCTCGATGGTGATGTGTACCAGTGCTAATAAAGGGGCGTATCACAGTGGATGAAACAAGGGAGGAGGTTTCATGGGATTAGAAGTGATGGGTGGCGTTCCCTGTGTGTGGCTAGTCTCCAGCATCCCCGGCCCTCTCGGTGACCATCGAACTCTGAGCTTCCCTCCTCCCTCGCCCCTCCCTCCCTCCCCTCCCTGAGGCACTCCTCAAATATAAGGAGCACATTCAAAAAAGTCAAAGCCCCGAAGGCGGTCAGTTGCTCGTCTACGGCAGAGGGCGAGCGAACGCTCCTTCTGTGCTCTCCTGCTCCACTTCCAAAAGACTTCTGCAAGGAGCTTCTTCTTCCTTCTACTAGACTATCATAAGGCCAAGCATGTTATAAACTTACAACTGTTGATGCTTGTTGTTCCCTGTCTTGATTTCCTTCTGGATGTAGATGATCCTCGACGTCGACGATGGCTAGAAGATCAACCAAACTGCATCTCAGTCCAAAATAGCAATGATAGCCAGTGATCGTCTACCCGGCGGGGGGATGATTCCCTCCGTCGGTCGCGATTTCTCCCCTCTTCGACTTTGTGGATCTATTTGGCGTCCGTCTTCCATTCCGGCCTCAGACACCGGCCATCCCTCCCCCCGTCCTCGTACTTCTCTTCCCTCTCCCGTTCCCCCACCTCCACCCTCATCTACCGGACCTATTCAGTCGTTGTTTTCGTGTTGTCGAGTGCAGTGTATTTGGGGTGGTTTCAGATGATCATCAGGGCAGCTGCCACTCTTGCCTTCTGCCTCACTGTTGCTGCTGGAAAGTCGAAGAAGAAGAACGATGACTCGTTGGTGGGCAGATTCTTATAGACGATATAAGTAAAGGAGTTGTTCAGTTCTTTCTGAATGATGTCCCTGACTACGAGACGTCGCTATCGCCAGAGGATTTTATAAACGCCGCCAACCTGCACAGGTTCGTAGATTGCCATCTTCGCAGGAATTTAGGCTTGTTTTTAAGGACGGGTGGCATCTCGGCCCATGACATTTGGGATACGGAGGCCATGTATGGAAGGGATCGCTTCGAGGGAGACATCGCCAATGAGAACGTTCGTGTAATCTGAATCTCTTGGAACACCCATCCATTCAGCTCAATGCCTCCACGATTGACCTGTTCATGAACGGAGGACGAACGGGGGAGGGCTTCCAGGCCAATGCCATCAGGTGGGACGCCTCCCTTGAATGGGATGAAACACTCGAGGTTATAGGAATCGTCTGCAGCTGTGGCCGGATGGTCGCATTCCCTACTCCCTCTCCTCCCAATACAGTAGCTACAGGTATTGGCATTTGAGATGGACTCCTCGATAGCCTCTTTGCAGTCGTTCCCTCATCGCCTCTTCTATGCAAGAATACGCCGCCCACACGTGCATCAACTGGGTACCCAAGGCGGCCAACGACGCCAACTACATCTACATCGTCCCCGACCGAGGGTGCTATTCCATGGTCGGCAAGATGGGTTAGTCCACCTGTTACCTTCACTTCCAATTTCCTCTGTTCTCGCTCGGCTGGGTCCAAACGCCTATGTATTCATAGCCAAGTTCATTTCCGAAATTGTATCCAGAGGAAATGAAGAGGGGATTGAACCCGACGATTCCCGTTGGCGGAGGGAAGGAGATTGGTTTAGGTGGCCGCCAGACACTCTCCCTCGGATCCGGATGCATCCAGAAAGGAATTATCATCCACGAAATGATGCATGCTGTTGGATTCTTCCACGAGCAGAGCAGAACGGATCGTGATGACTGGATCACAATCCTGTGGAACAATATCCAGCCTGGGATGCAGGGTAAGAGGGGATGGTCTGTGTTCACAATCCAAAATATGTGCGATTCCGTTCGGGTGCACAACTCCGGTAGTTGCTCACGAGTTCTGGAGCCCTTCAATGCAGTAGTTGTTAGACAAAGACAAAGTGTGCAAACACGTTCAAATATTGACAGAGTCCCCGGGGGCTGAGGGGTATCTCATAGCTCCCCTCTCAAAAGCTTCATCTAATTGGCCCGTGACCAGGGAAACTACCGTAGGAGTTGAGAAACGTTGCCCGTAGGCGTGAATAATTGCTACCCGCAATGTTTTCCACGAGGCGAGGGATTCCGAGAAGAAGGCGGCCCGAGGCCAAAGAATCAAGCTCCCGGCCTAAAGAGAATGTTCAGGCCAATTCGAGAAGTACGGCCAAGGCACCATCCAGTCCCTTGGAGTCGACTACGATTACACATCAATCATGCACTACGGCAGCAAGGCCTTCTCCCGCAATGGACAGCCTACCATTGTGCCTAAAAAGCAATCTGTGCGCCCCAAACCCCATGACTCTCAACGATTGATATGACAGGCTTCCATCGGACAGAGGAGCGGATTCTCGACCAGCGATGCCTTCAAGATTAATTCCCTCTACGCCTGCAAGAATGGTTCGGTGGTCGGAAAGAGAAGGGTGAGAGGGGTTACTGTAGATGGATCGACGAAGAAGCCGGAGGAATTTACGACTGCTGCCCCTCCGGTCGTGACTGAGACCCCCACTCCCGTTACAACCACCACACCTCCCCCGCCCATGCCCACTCCCGAGAACTGCAAGGACTGGAGGGGAGACTGCATCCATCTCGCTGCCGGAGGTATTGCCCCTCCTCTCCTCCCCATCCACCCTCTTCCTTCCAGGATGGTGTCAGCGCAACCCTGGTTGGATGAAGCAGTACTGTCCCGTGTCGTGCGGAATGTGCCCTGCCAAGCCTCCCTCCCCCACCTCCCCTGCCCCTCCCGCTCCTCCCGTTGTTCCCTCCGTCCCCGTTGGGGAGTGTGACGACCTCCGTGTCGATTGCGATGGACTCGTCCAGAAGAGATACTGCCGCCTCGCCCCCACATTCATGAAGAACAACTGTGCCCGCAGCTGTGGATTCTGCTTCAAGGTGCTTCATCTCTTCTCTCTTTTCCCCTCTACTCATCAATTCAGCCAATCCCAACGGAAATGCCCGACAACGGGCCCTCTCCCACCACGACTCAGTCCGCCATTGTAACACAATGGAGAACAACCACCCCGTGAGAGAGACCCCTTCCATTACGTGATGAGGTCCCCCAGGGGACTCAGACAGAGGGCGAGGTCGAGACATTCCTTTCAGCCGGTCCATCGAGGGAACCAAGCCCACGGATCCCCCGACTCCCCATCCCTGCCGGGACAAGAAACACTTCTGCGCCCACTGGAAGGGCGCTGGATTCTGCGAGGGAATCTTTACCAACTACATGAAGAAGAACTGCCCCTCCTCGTGTGGCCTCTGCTAAGTGGCTCAGTCCTCCCGCCGCCCCCTCCTCTCTCCACTCTCCTCACACATTCTATTCCGTCTCCCCCAGGCGCCCTTTCGCAGAAACATTTTCTAGCGGGATGCCGTGAACCTCCTTCCCAGCCTCTTTCTAAGTGTAGAAACTGAGCTTCGTGTCATATCTCTCTCCCCTCGCAATGCCTTCTTCTCTTGCTCTCACTTACGCCTCATTCATCTGGTTACCTAATAAGTCTTGGCCCTCTGTTTATTGTGCTTTCAATGGTGCGGTCTCGCCGTTCCTTCCGCACTCCTCATGGGTACGTTCGCTATGGAGCCTATCGCGTATTTATTCACACTTTCTCTGTTGGTGCAGCACTCCATAATAAGGAGCAGAGCTAATAAACGAAGAGCCGTTCCATGGGTGGTGAGGGAGTGGGAGGGGAGACCCTCCCTGCATGGTTCAGCAGTGTTCCCCTCCGGGTGATCGGGTGGGCGCATCACAACGCAAACGGAGGACGGGGGGGGGAGGAATAAGCCCCTCGGGGGGCAGAGCCGATGGACAAAGCGAACTCGCCCTCCTCCACAGGGCTATCACCCCATCCTTCCATGGGGGCACTCACTCCATTATGTGGAGTCGTAAATTGTCATTGGCTCACCGCCGTCGATTCCCCGCCATTTCTGAGGGTGGAGGAATGGGGTGAGTGATTTTAATGAGTGCGAAGTGTGTGAAGTGGGACAATTTGTGCACAAAG
>JACMIG010003483.1:0-12154 GCA_014805385.1 Levipalatum texanum | reverse complement strand
TACCACTGAACCATTGTAAACTTTACCTAAGTGTTCGTAAGCACTGAGAAAATTGGTTTGGTTGGTTGCCTCCAACACCGTCTTCGAAGTGCCCGAAAATGCAACTTTTTTTTGTTTACTCGATTTGCTGCGTGTTGATAGTTCCAATTTCAGTTTCAAACATGGGCAGAGTTCGAACGAAGACGGTGAAGAAGGCCTCGAAGGTCATCATCGAGAAGTACTACACGAAGCTCACGCATGACTTCCACACGAACAAGAGGATCTGCGAGGAGATCGCCTTCATCCCTTCCAAGAAGCTGAAGAACTGCATCACCGGGTTAGTTCATTTTTGGGCATACTTTCCATTACCTGGTCAGCTATTTTCGAATTCTAGAATGGTAGCAAACCTTGAAGCAAAGTAATTCGGTGGGAAATTTCTTAATTATACGCTCTGCAAATTGCTAATTTTATGCTCTGCAAACTTTTAATTATGTAATTTAACGGTAAATTGTTTAGCTCGTCTGTTTTGAGCGTTCCCGTAAAATCAACATACCATTGCAATCTGTGAAATGTTTATCTTACCCGTGATAATTTTCAGATTCACCACTCATCTCATGAAGAGGATCGAGAGGGGTGCAGTTCGCGGAATCTCCATCAAACTGCAAGAAGAGGAGAGGGAACGCAGGGACAACTACATGCAGGAAATTTCGGTTGTTGATCCTTAGGTGCTCCATACGATCAAGATCGATGCTGAGACCAAGAAGATGGTCGAGAGCCTGGTAAGTGAATGTCATGGATATCTAAAATTGACCTGGACTAGTAATTCCGATGGCTAAACTTTTTTTCTAGAACATACGGAACGGTTATATTTCTTCCTTGAGAATAGTTTTGGGATAGCATAATCCATATTTGATCCTTGATTGGCATACTATGGCTAGTTGAGTTTGCACGTGCGGTACATAGACATCACTGAGGGATCCACGTTTCTACAATCAATATCTGTTCGCAGGGTCTCGTCCTCCCCAACCTCAGCATCATCGCGGACGACGTGAAGAAGAGCAAGAACTGAAGCCCCCTCGGGAGTCACCATCCTCCGTTCCCACACCCACTGTTAAAGCCACTCGGATGTCACCATCCACTCCGCCGTTCTCTTTGTTGGTAATTTAATAAAGTGTATTTTACCAATTGCAAGTATTGGAATGCTTCTTCATTTTTCCATTTCATCAAAGAACAGTGCCAGATTGGACACGAAGGCACGGCAAAGGGTTGGGATCTGTAATGTCACGCTTGCACTGCTATGCTCATTCTTCTTTCTGCAGTCTTCCTTTGGAATGGTTCGATTCTTGGAATAATCGTCAGACTATTGGAACACGGGGATGGAATGCAAGTTTATTCTAACGTATATCACAAGTAGTGGAATGCTTCTTCATTTTTCCATTGAGGCTTCAAAGAACAGCGCTAGATTGGACACGAGGGCACGGGAGAGGGTAGGGATCTGCAAACGAATATTACGCTTGTACTGTTATGCTCTCGCTTCTTTCTGCAGTCTTCCTTTGGGATCATCCGATTCTCGGAAGAGTCTCGCCAGAGCGGGCATCGATGGGTACCGGTTGGCGACGAGGCACGCAGAGTCTGATGACATTCCGGGAACGACCTGGAGGGGAAGTATCGTTGCAAATGATTGAAGTTCTCAAACCATTAGCATTCTAGTCCAGACGTCACGGCATCGTCTTATTCCTGCTGACTTCTTTCTCAGGCGTTGGACGCTCTTGAAGGAAACGCCCGTCATCTGAAGAAGGAATTAGCTATCGATCTAGCGAAATAATAGCCAATTTTACGCAGTACATAGTACGACCATTGTATACCGACCTTACCTTCTTGACGCGAACATCCTCCTGCAGGCGATGGGTCAGGGAGGAAAGGAACTCTGCCGACTTGTGCGTCTATGCACAGCGCTGAAAAGGCCATTTCGGAAACGTTGTCAGCAAATGCAACGCCGTCGGTCTAGAAATGACACTTACTACAAATTTAAAAACAATTTGCAAAACAAAATTTAAAAACAATTTGCAAAGCGAGAATTAACAGAACGAGAGACGCCGATGGAAATCAAAAATATTTTAGATCGGGAAAAAGTCATATTTTGTTTGTTATCTGCGCCTCACGTATTACGTCATCTCTCGGCTGATTGGGCGGGTGATCTAGAAATGTACCTGGATGAGGAAGTTTTCGTGGACCATGGAGGTAGCGAGGGCCTGCTCGAGGCGCGCCTCCCCGCCGATCGATATTCCACAGCATATCGATTGTTCCTATAAATTAGGATCAATCGATATTCCTTGGTCTAATCGATTATTCCCATACATTTGTCTGGAACGCCGTCTCGAAGAGGCAGTCTTCGTTTCCTCCCTCCCTCAAACTCGTCTCCCTTCTCTACATCTCTTCGTCGCCATGGGTAAAGGAGTCAGTCTTCTATTCCCTCTTAAAACTAATTTGTTAAAGGCTACGCCACAGACCGAGGGCAGCAAGCTGCCAGTGCCGGGCGCCGAAATCAAAGCCTGTGGATGGAAGCGACGCCACTACCACAGCCCTCCTCACTAGGGTTGGCAGACAGAGTCAATTGACTCTCAAGAGTCATTTCAGACAACCAGAATGACTCTGAGAATCGAGGAGAGTCAGAGTCATTCTGTCTGTCTGAAATGACTCTGAGAGTCAATTGACTCTGTCTGCCAACCCTACTCCTCACTAGAGACCTCGTATCGCCTGTCGTATCGCCTTTGAGACAGACGGCAAAAGCATGGAGGAAAGCCTTTCACCAAAAGGCGATCCAATTTTCCATAAATTTGCCCAAATGCTTTGCCATAATCAGTGACGAAGGCGTCGTCTCTAGACAGGCGATTCGCTGTCTCATTCGTTTCCTTCATCTCCTCGCCCAATTCTAGCGAAAATTTCAAGAGAGAATAGTCAAAACAGCTGTCTCACAGGCGATCCGCTATCGCCTTTCTGACTTGCTTTCCATTCCGTCTAAAGCAAGTCAGTGGAAAGCAAGTGAGACACATGCTTTCCATTCCAGACAAATGACTTGCTTTCCGTTCACATGCTTTCCGCGGTCTCTACTCCTCACCCCTACGAGTGTTGCCTCTCGAGTGGATAAATATCTGAGCTCGTTGGATAAATTGCTTGTTTAATTCAAAGCAACCGTAATTTCTTGCGCCTCATAAAGTGCCGTTTCCCGCTTTCAGGAGATCCAATTTTGTGACTTAAATTATTTCTGCTTGGCTTCTTTATTGCTTTGTTGTTAGTTAAGAACGGACAAGATTGAAAGAAGAAAAACGCACTCGATTGGCATACGGCGCCGCACTGAGGCGTTGCTTCTGTTCCGCGTAGCGATTCTGGAAAGTACTATATTTTGGTCTCATCACGATTGCCCATCGTGTCAAATTCAATTGGCTACCGTACCCCTTTGAGGATGCTGGAGTTAAGGTCGGACCACGTCTTGCGCTCAACCACCCAATCCAGGCACATCTCGGTGCCATCGAGCTGAAAAAAAAGCCGAGAATATTTACTGCGTTTATCACACAAAAGGGAGGAGTGATAAAAATGGAACGAAAAATGCGCCAACTTTGTCATCATTAAACTCGGTGCATCGTCGTAGCACACGAATGTATAAACCTTATAGCAAAATAAGATCAGCTGCTTGTCCGTCTTTTCGCACTCTCCAACATAAAATACAACATTGACGTTACCTTGCGAGCATTCCACACCGACGTGAAGGCGGCGCCGTTCGACCTGCAAGCATGCCTCGTCTCACCATCACCTCCCTATCCCCCTTCCCCCTCCTTCCTCCCCGTCCTCTTCTCATCGCCTTCCTGCTCATCCAACCTCCTATCCTCTTCTCCTTTCATCAAACTCTCATTATTTTCTCCTCCTCCTCTTCTCTTCGTTCCTCCCCCCTTCCCGTCCTCAGCTCTTTCTCCTCATTTTCCCGCTCTCCTTACCCGAAAGCTCTTCTTCTCGAGGTGCTCCACGACACTCGTCCCGCGGCGATTGCCGTTGATTTCCGCGAGGTCCATCACGAGTATTACCTAAATTATTCAATACATTAATTTAAATAAATCGATTTATACCTCCGCAGCGTCCCTCGGATCGATGGTGACGTACTCCGCCTCCTCTTCCTCGTCCTCCAACTCGTTGTTCTTCTCCCTGTCCTCGTCGCTTCCTTCGACATCCGAGTCATGGTGGATCGGCGCCGCGGACGAAATCTAAATCAGTCATTGTGCATCACGATCAATCAGTCACAGCCTTTCAAAATGACAGTTGGGTTCATTTGCATCGTCAAGGGAAACAATCGATGATCGAGACACATTTCCAGACAAGTCTAATAAAATCGGATTGGAGTGTCTATGAGACCGCTTTTCTCCTCTTTTGGGAAGTTTCGCCAGGCAATTAAAATGAGTCCGCGTTTTGACGTGAAAAACAACTGATTTGACAAAATCTTTTATAGCACAATGAACATCGCGATCACATGGAAAAGATGCGTCTTGAAATTCTGAACAAATTTACGTTGAGCATTTGTCGAAATTCGAATTCTGGGCTGCACGAGAAGCGTTCAAACGACTTTGCTCCCCGAGTTGACAAAACTCCGTCCATATAATATTTTGACTGCGTGCATCTAGAAAATCGGGAAGACATAGACAAGATTCGCAATGAAATTCTACGTTTAGCAATTTCCCAGATTCGGTTTTACGAGTGCGCGGGACGCGTTCGAACGACTTCGCTCACCGAAATGACAAAACTCAGTCCATATAATATTTTGACTGCGTGCACCTAGAAAATCGGGAAGACATGAGAAAGATGCGCAATGAAATTCTCTACAAAGTTACGTTTATTTTTAATTGAATTTCGCACCTAATTGCTAAGCTACAAGCAAAAAACAACTTTCCGATGCAATTATCGATCGATCTGACGTAGACGTTCTGTCTCATTTCCCGGCCGAGACTCGTCTCCAAATTTACGTAGGAAGGAAGGTGTCGTTTTGAAAGGCTGTGAATCTGTTGAGCTCTTTCATCTTCAATCAACAATTTTCGTCTTCATTCAAAAACCTTCGTCTTCGATCAAAAACTTTCGCCGGCAATCAAAAACGCATACTTACTTGACAATGAGTTTTTTTTTCAATATTCGGCATCGTCCGAGGTAGAGTATTTTCCCGGGACAAGAACAACTTCTATAGGGTCCGAACAATGCCACGAAAAAAAATGCAACACCGGTTTCCAATCCGCGAGATTGGCGGAGCTGTTGCTTAATAAATATTCGATTTACTGCGTCAATGGGAACATCCCCAAATTTGAAAACCACACATTCAAATTTCCCCATGACATAAACGCCGTAGCACGGTGTTAAGTGGGCATAGTTTCGCCTCACTCACTACTACATACATTTATCTCTCCGGGCGATACCACCGCGATTATTCCACCATCCGTACCTTTACCGGTGCGCCCGAGGAGAAGAGACGATGTCTAAAAATCAATGAAAATAATACATCGATTCATAAATAATTACCCCGCTGCCTTTCCCGACTTGTCGCTCCTCTAGGATCTCGATGCAGTCGTCGTCGTCATCGATGGCGTTGCCCGTGGAAGATGGAAAACGCCCTGGAGAGGGAATCTCAACGAGATCAAATTTCTGCCCAATTTCAACCATGTGCTTCGATGCCCCTAGAGAGTTATAATTAGAACATTCGAATATGGAATCTTCGATGGAAAGAACATTGCAACTACAATAAATAAAATCTTCAGTATAAATGAAAAAGTTGATGAATCTCGAAATTCGAGAGGATGAATCAAGGATTTTGCAACGAGCATTTTATGTTCATCTGCAAGGGAACAGAAAAACGTCATTTAGACAGGGGTAATGAGTAAAATCAGGCCATTTTATTTTGTGTGTGAATAATTTAGATGCAAACCCCAACCGCAAACGCGGTCCGGCCGACTAGGTATTATAGTTATGTAGCAGGTTGGATCCTTTCTATTGTAACCAACCCGCAGTGATAGAGGACGAAGCTCGCGCGATATCGCCATTCTTGACACTGCCGCTCTAGCTCGGCCTCGTCGCAGCAACTGGTGCCGAGTTGTGTCGGGAGAGCTTTGCGAGCTGCAAATAGACAATTAGATAAAACAAATACCATCATTAAAAATAAAACAATGAAACATAGACCTACCTTATCCTCCGGCTCCAAGAATTCCTCATCGAGGAATTCTTGGAGCCGTCTTTTGCATTAGTAGTAGCTGAAAGGGTGGTTTAGCTTCCTGTCCAACGCTACTGTACTCTAACAGCTTCCCGTCCAAAGTTATCGTAAACTATTTAGCTTCCCGACAAAGCTAACGTACCGGGTCGTAGACGGACTTGGTGGGAGCCGGTGGCCTGCCCGCCGCGGCCCCTGCCGCCCATCCATTGGCAAGATCCCGCGCGTTGCCGGCTCGAGATTTTACCTTAAACGATACCTAGAAATCAGCGTGAAATAGGGCTAGAGGCAACGAGGATTGAGTGATGCCGCCGTCAAAAAGTGCATTTTCAGTAGAACTGACGGCTGAGTATCAGCTCGCCGTAGTATTAGAGACCGCATCATCGCGATAGACGCCGACGTCAAAAGTGTATACCTTCTTCGTGGCATCGACCAGATTCGTAGCCCGCTCGCGAGTGAGCGTTGCCTTGACGCGCGTCACGCTCAGCGCTACGTCGCCTTCCTGAAGATGTACGGTGAGTGCGCCACATGCACCGAATGTGCGCCAGCTCCTTAGCGCTCAAATCGTGCCCCGCACCTCAAACGCGTACAGCTCCCAGCATGCTTCGAGGCGCGCCGCGATCACGTCACCGATGCCTGCAAACGACTGCTTAAATAAACACCCAATAAGTGACAACTCCAATTATTGATTACTATTTATCTACCTTGGATCCTCTTCAGGTTATCGAGTCCGTTTATGGCGATCGGGTAGCGCTTGATGGATTCGGTAGCTTTGAAAATGGCGAACCCCTGCTTCGAGTCAGTGACGAGCTGATAAACGAAGCAAAGATGGCGGGGAAGGTTACAATTTTTGACTACGAAAGTTCCGCTCATCCGATCAACTCGTGTCATCGATTAGGGAATCAGCGGGTTGGCATATTAAACAAAGGTACCTGCTTCCACGCTTCGAGCACGCGCTGGAAAACAATGTTTCGCGGGAATTCGAGGCGCACCTTCACGCGCTCTTCCTTCCATTCTTGCGTCCCGTCGAGAGGACCTGTGTACTGTATTCCGTCAGCACTTTATCAATCGAAAATTCGAAAAAGACGTGCTTCAAGTAGTGTCGCGGTTCCCGTTCAAACCGTTCTGTTACGAACTCCCGTGAGTATAAATCAGTTTATTGTTAATACCTAATTCTCGTCAATAAATGATAAATGAACTCAGATATAATAGATTAATTTTTCAACGTACAAAACATGAAATATACTCGGAATCTGGGACACTCCAAAAATGTACAAAGCGCTTGGACTAACCTTTGGAGAGCATTTCCGACAGATACGAGCAAGTGGGTAAAATATCAGAAAATTAAGGCACTGAATGTTACAAGTGGCATGGTGTAGTCGTCTTACTGTATTGTGACTACACTACGACTTCTCAAATTCATCCCTATGTTAGGAACGAGACCAGAGATTAAGGGCAGTAAAGAAAGTGCAGGAAGTGCAAAGCAAACGTTAATTGTGACTAATGCAATGTTCTAGAAAGAGGATCACACAGAATAAAAGAAAGAAAGGATGACGTCACCAAGGCTCAGGGAATTACCACGCATTCGTGTCCGGAAGCCGTCCTTTTGATAAATAGCCGCGTCGCAACAATCGAATTTTTCCTGAGACAAGAAATCATATAGAATATTTTAGATTTTCAAGCAATTTATATTCGTAAAAACAATCGTAGATCAGAAACAACTTACGTCGCAAGCGAAAGCTTGTCAACCACATCCCATGCCATGAACAAAGAGCACTTCCCGGGGAGTATTTTGTTGAGAGCCGCGACATCCGAATCGTTGACCTTACAATTAGACTAATCTCGTTCTCAGTAGCTGAATCAAAGGTAGACCAATCGTGACGCCAAACCGATTTCTGATTGCGGTCTATACTATCAACGTAGGTAACAATTGAAAAAAATTGAAGAACCAAGCTATGCTCGGACTCAAATTGTGAATCGACGAACCGTGCCCTCTCGAATGTGAAACTCCTCGAGGTCGAATGCATGGCGAATCGGGTAGTGGAGACGGTCAGGGCATGCATCAGAATCCTGCATTGAAATTCATCGTAATTCACATCATACGACACATTCGAACCTTTTTAAGGAGCGGGATGCAGTCGGAGAACCGCTTTAATCGGATACGAGGCTGAAAAGTATCTACTACTGCGCCTGTATGTCTATGTGTCACGACATGTGCATAGAAGGGTCCTCAAGACCTGGGACCTTGACCAAACGACTTCGGGTCCCGAGAAAACTTCTACCGTAACCAAGTTCGGTGGGTCAGACTTTTAACTTCCGTGGGTCAGATTAGTCATTTTAGCGGAAAATACTCTAAAACACCTGGGGGTCCCTCCGCCGAAGGCGGTGGGCACCCTTAGTTTTTTTAAATATTGACTGAAGATTCTATACACCGACAATGTGTACCTTCTCGACTTGCTGGAGTCGACTGCGCCTCCTTATGAGCGAGAAGAGCTTGAAAATGGGGAGCTTCTTGCGCGTCTGAACGAATCGGGGTTCAATTGTTCTTCTTATAATGCATTATAATTCCAAAATAGTGGAACAAAATTCACTGCCCATGAGAGGCCTCATACATGTTAGACATGCCTTACGCTGTGCGAAATTTAAGGAACTTCCTGGTAGAAAATAAGAGGTCGTCTCATGTATCTTCGAGGAGGGGCGGACATAGGGACAAATTCATGGCGGGAGGCGCCCAACTTTTGATGGTAGATGCACCCTCATGAGCTATTTGTAAATGGTGAGTTTTATGGAAAAATTCGAAATCTCCTTCGGGTCCCGACGCGAAAATAGAAAATTCTTGGATTGGTCATAACTATTTTCTTGATTGAAGATGGAAGCTCCGGAGTTGCAAAGTGTTTCTGGTGATGTGCACTACATTTAATGTCCCATGGGTCATCTCTCCAAACGTGAGCAGAAAAAATTTATGACCATCCCTATTCAATAAATCACCCCCAATCTACCCTTCAGTATCAAATGCGCCCAATCAAACTGTCTCAGCACTAAGCACGAATGTCTCAGGCATATCCCTGATACTTCCATTTTTCAATTGGCTCCAAAATTGATTTTTTAAATAAATGTCTCAACAACTTACTGCGCGGAGGGTCGGGGGTTCGATCCCACCCATGGCAGAGCCTTTTGCTTTTCTTTTTTCTTGTTGCTGTGAGCACGAATATCGTTTCTCGAGGTATGGCGACCCTTCTAAGAATCAAAAATCTATATTTCTATAAAGATTCGCCCCGAATTTATCTGTAACCCACTTTTCCGACTCAAGGGTTCATTTCGCCCAGATTTGACAGACTCAGTGATATGCGCTGACCATCCAGGCATATTACTGATACACGTGTGTTCCGATCTATTCTGCTCCAAAAACCCAAAAATTGTGATTTTTTTCGACAGTGCTCGATGCGTATGATCGGAGTTCGATCCCCGCCGGTGGCATGCTTTTTGCTTTTTTATAGCTATGGCGATTACAAATATTATTGCTCGATATTTTTGGGACTTTTAGAGTTAGAATTCAGAAATACTCTCATAATCGGGCCGAATACCACACTTATCTTGTTACAAGAAATTGGCTGGAATTTATTATCAACAATGAGTACAAACAACATTATCATGTTCAAATGAGACTAGTCAAGTTACAATATTTCAGCTCGTCATGGGTATCAATCATACTTCTCCTTTTAGGAGGAGCAGGTGCATTTGTAGTTGCTGGCTGAATCAAAGGTTTGGGAGTCGAAGGGCGTTGAGTATGGGAAGATCTCGAGGTGTCCGTAAACACCTGCGCTATGTTGGCCCTATGTGCTTTCGATAACTGTCGAAGCGGTCGCTGAATTGGCTGTCGTCTTCGAATATTAGCTCCGGATCTCCTTCAGTTGCGAATTCTTGGTCTATGGCCTCCGTATACCCTTGTGTACTAGGGAGCTGTAGAATTTTGAGGGTGGGATAGGCGGAAGGGCTCTGACCTGTTTCGGGGTGTCCCCTTGATTCTGGTGGAATCTATCAATATCGAAGATGCATCGGTTTTATAGTTAAATCGGAGACATAACAATACAGGGAAAGGGGAGAATGGGAAGGCAAAAAGCGCTATGAGAATTGCAATATCGATGAAACGCTGAGAAAGCATCGGGGTGCTCGCCCAGCACACTCCGGGGGGGGGGGGGGGGGGGCGCAAACGGTTTGGGGTAATTAAAAAAATAAAAAAAAATTTANNNCCCGACCCCCCCCCCCCCCCCCCCCCCCCCCCCCCCCCCCCCCCCCCCCCCCCCCCCCCCCCCCCCCCCCCCCCCCCCCCCCCCCCCCCCCCCGCCAAAGGAGTAGGGAAATTGAATCAAATCAAATCACATATATATCTACTCGACTCATAATCTGGTTCTTATCCCAATTGCCATCGACTGGTCATCAAATCCGCCCGGAAAAAACCTGCGCGGGGCTCCCGGTCGCCAGCCGTGAGTGCCATCCCCGCACTGATTTTACCTTTAGAAATTCCGGGCAATCTTCCGACTCATCTCAAGCCCTATTAGAACACATATATATCATGGTCACGATATTCAACTAAAACAACATGACCAATAGATGTCAACTGTCTTAAGGGGGGTATGAAAATGCGTATTATGTAATACTAACTTACACTTCAGCGCTATCTTATCCAATCTTCATCCGTTCCGTTATCTGATGTGAGCATCATCCATATCGTCATCTCTTATCAATTTCGAGGAGTCTCTCCCATTAGCCTCCGGTAAGTCTGCAATGTTTCGCCGTTGCTCAGTGGTTTCATTTTTACTCACCGGGTGCTGCTGCGGGCACGTCAGGTGGGAGTGACTTTGATCACGGTCCCGGGACGTGGCACAGGCCGTGCATCCACTGCGGTCGCGAAAGTCGCAGGCATCGAAAGACCTGAATCTCATCATCTCTTCACACTCGCAAGCTGGACTCCCCAATGCTTGCGTGCGCAATGGGGTCAACCTCCTTGAAGGAGGATCTTCCTCAGTATCTCTTCCTTGGGGCATTCATAATCAGCGCCCACCCGATGGGCTCGATGACAGCCGAGGCAGACACCTCCTGGTCTGCGCCTCATATCGATGTAGGGCTTGATGAAGTTGCACTTCTTTTTTATCTCGTTGTGATCTTCCTCCTCTCTCCGATCCTGATCTCGTCTTTCTTCTTAACTTCTCTCTGCCTCTCTTCTTTCTTCATCCTCTTGCCTGTCATCCTCTTCTTTCTTCGTCCCTTCGGATTTCTCGATTGAGCCCTACTCTCTCCAGGCGTTGCTCTGGCTCCTCTCCTCTGCTGATTGGTTTCAGCAGCAGAATCCTCCTTATTTCCGCGATCGCATCCATCATCTCGCGCATTTGCTCCAGGAGGGGGTCCACGTGGGCCTCCGTCTCTGTTCCTCCGTCCTCCGTCTTGAGCTCGTCTGTTTCCGTTCCGACTTCATCCGTCTCCTTGGAGACTACTTCAATGGTATCGATCTTCGCTTTTTTCCCATTCCTGTAAGGTATCATATCGTTCTCTTTTGGCAGATTGATCCGAAAGGGTTCATCTTTTGAACATGAGATCCGTGAGTGGTTCTTAAAAGTACGTTGGGAGCAGATTTTTGAAATTTGGTTTTATTTGACCACTTCACCCCGGGATCGCACCTTTAAAGCGTTATAACTTTTGGCAGATTGATCCGAAAGTGTTCACTTTTGGAATATGAGATCCGTGAGTGGTTCTCAAAAGAACGTTTGAATAGGGATGGTCATAAATTTTTTCTGCTCACGTTTGGAGAGATGACCCATGGGACATTAAATGTAGTGCACATCACCAGAAACACTTTGCAACTCCGGAGCTTCCATCTTCAATCAAGAAAATAGTTATGACCAATCCAAGAATTTTCTATTTTCGCGTCGGGACCCGAAGGAG
>JACMIG010003482.1:0-12159 GCA_014805385.1 Levipalatum texanum | reverse complement strand
CGAGATATGGCCGAAAGAATCTAAAAATAGAGATTAGAGAGATCAAAGTAGGTCCACTTTGCCTAAAGCGCTCTCCCGACCTGATAATCGAATCCGACCGATCTCTGTGCCAATCAACTAGTCCCCCTCTACTGTACCTCTGATTAACAGGTGACCCCTCCAGGGCACCAAATTGGGCGCTGTGCCGCCATCTGGCGAAACTGGTCGATCCTTACGCGAACGGACTCATAAGTACAATTCAGTAGCATTGCTTCGTAATCCCCAATGAGAAGCAGCTTACCTTTTCGATTTCTCCTGGTAGTCTCGACCCGATGTGTCGACCACCGAACATCGCATCAGACCGATCTGTTTCCAGCGGTTCTTCAAAACCATTATCTCATTTTTATAACATTCAAGATTCAACCATAATCTTTCGCAGTGATCGTCCGCCGTGGCTTTCGCGTTCCTTGGAAGTGGATATACCTGATGATAAGTTACAGCTCAAGGGATCATAATCAAAATTGATATAAATTGCAAAAAGAACATTGCAAATTGTAATTACCGCTTAAAATTGTGCTGGATGATATCATCGTCGACCGATTGCATGGAAGTAGGAGGTTTTGTGGAAGACATTCCTAGTAATCAGTGGTCGGCAAGAGACTCCTGCTGGTCTGACTCTATTGTGTGCGGGAATGACTCAGTGACAGCGGACTTGGTATCCCGGAGTGACGGAGTGCGTCGCGAAAACAGAAGGACATCCTTTCACTCTGACCTTCGTGGGTTGGAGACATGCCCTAGTTGCGAAATGGAACATAGAGCAGATGGAGCACATTTTCGACCGTTCATATTTGGTTTGACTTGGCTCAATGTAAGCTAGTATGGGCGATCCAAGATCTTCTATTATTAGTTACGTTCGCGACTGTTCTCTCTCCATTAAAACATGGTTTTTCTAGCCTTTTGGATGGTTAGAGACCACGGTGAGAGTTTCGAACATACGTGCCTTTAAGACGAGTTTGGATCGCCTACAATATTTCATTTTTCCACGGACCAAAGTTTTGTGAGAGCTTTCAGGCGTCAAATGCAGAAGTAAACTTTATTGTCACGATTCGTTTTCTTCAAGAAGCCGGAACAGGGACGAGTATGTAGCTGGAAGAGTTACTGAAGACATCAGGATCGCACGGCTCGTAGCAGCATACATTGCGACCGCCAATAGCTGCAGTTTTTCGAACTAGAGCACGGTGGTGTATATATTATTGGCTAGGAATAATTACAAAACAAACATTACGTCTGGGCAAAAAAGCTTACCAATGACCACTTTAGCGATGTGGTCGAAGTGAAAATGGTCGACGCCACCGGTGATGGAGCACTTTGCTTCATCGCATCTCGTCGTCATTACGAGATGGCGTAATTGGGGATCCACAGCGCGGCAGCAGTCGAGGGTTGAGGAGCAGGCTGGGAAAGGCGTATTCATCACTTATTTGCCAACTAGTCTGTATTCACGTCTCTGTTGGTCACTTTTCTTTCGGACCTGTAGCAAAATGTAATAAATTCGAATGCGTGAAAGGATAAAAGTGCATACGAATTGGCGGTGGTGGAGTGGCTGGTGGGGGAGGGACGCAGTCGCCGGGATAATGCATCGTTGCCCACGCCATCATGTACGGAGAGAAGCCCGGAGAAAAAGCATCTAAGACAAAAATGCATTAGTACTTTGACCAAGTACTCACACATCTTCAGTTTCGTATCATGTGCATCAACGACGGCCTTGAAGTTGGCTCGCGTGGCCGTGTTGGTGATCTGTGAGGGAGAGCGAACGATGTTTATAGGGGTATTCTATTCGTAAACAACGCCCTCACGCGCTGCGGTGCGTCCACTTGCGACCATTGGTAGTAAGCACCGGGAATGAAGTTTCCCATCCTCGCATCCATGTCCCACATCAACTTGCGAACCTGAACGAACTGTTATGTTGGCACGCATAGCGGATGAATGATCATGTGGTTTTCCAGTTTTTAGTTTTCCTAATATTTGATACAGTAGCCATACCAAACAATGTAAATCACCTCGCTGAATTTATTAGCGCTCAACACCGCCTTGATCTTGGGCATGAGATCCTTGATGGCTACCGTGAAGTTCCAACGGTTCTTCAGCCACAATTTGGCCTGCGGTATCGTCCACGCCGCTTTATTCTGGGAAATAGTGCAGTTTGAGATGTACAACATTCTTGTTACATCATATGTAAAAATATAGCAAACAAATTCACCAAATTGATCTGCAATAAATGCGAAATTCATACCAAATTCGGCCATCCCATGTCGCTCCATCGTCCATTCACAAAGTTAGTCACGAGGGACTGCTGCGCATCGAGCGTTGTCGCTTTGGTGAGGTTCTTGAGCAACTGTAGCATAGTCAATTTTATCGGACGTCGTCACGTTTCCAGCTTTAATTTGGAATCAGAGCCAGAAGCTCTTTATAGTAAGGAATTAGCAGGGGTCTGCATTTGCGAAATATTGTGTTCGCGCTTCGCCAAGATGCAACTACACCTAGGAGCTGGTCTTTAGTATTACTGCATTCACTACATCAACAGGTTTGGCAAATAATCTCACATTCGGGAACTTGGAAAGGTTTCCCCGGAATCCCGGTGCCAGAAGCTTGTAGCTCAGACCGCTGCATCCAACGAATTGTTGGCCATCGGATACAGCGATGAAGAGGCCGAAAAGGAAAAGGCAAAGGAGAGGAGGTATCATGGAAGAGGTGATTCCCCCCGGACGATTCGTTCGACTTTTATAGGAAGAAAGGGCTGCAGCAGTTTTACAAGGTGCTAAAATCTTTCCCTTTCAGTTTATATCCGCTGTCGATGGAATCGTACGTGCTTCTTCTTCTTCGTCATTGTCAGATCTTTCTGGCAAGGGGAGAATGATCCCCATGAACGATTATTCAATGTTTCGCATCCGGGTTAAAAAAATCACCGGCTCACAACACAATGTGAAATAGCTTCATTGCTAAGAAAATCTTTTTGTTCCATTATTTCCCGCAGGTATATCGACTTAATTTTACTACCTATTGTTGGGCCAACGACCCAGGGCTTCGATGCCACAGAAAGGTTGGAGAGATGAGGAGAGTGATGCCGTCATGCCCCTCCATTCGTGATAATAATAACATCCACCATTCAATAAATTATTGAAGCCATTTTGCCATAAAACACTTCTCTAAAGGAGTAAACTTATTATGAAAGGGAAAAGACGAAAGCATTGCAGCCACGGCACAACAGAGCGGTGTACAAAACAGCACCAGAAACGTGGAAAGGGATGAGAATTCGTTTATCGAGGGTAGTTGGAATTGAAGAGCACAGGCATGAAGATCTCGAAAACGACAACGATGAAGATGACGGCAATCGTGTAGAGGATACCGAAGATCCACAGCTCGCGGCCCTCAAAATATCTAGCGATTATGGAAATTCCTAAATCCCCTTACTTAGTGGATAATTGTTTCCAGCTATTAGTGCGCAAAATCGTTCCATGCGCCCACTCGTCAGCGATTCCTATCTGTGAACTGAAAAACTGGAGTGCATTGAGTTCGCTTGGGAACGCCTCTAAAAACCATGCCCAAACGCATTCGATGCGCTCCTAGTTAATAGTTCGCCAGTAGGAACCGCTAAAGACAGCGTGCGCGCGGACCAAATTACAAGTTCTGTGGTGCGGGCCAATAAAGTGCCGTAGACCATGTTTTAAATTGCGCGAAAATAGTTCTATCCACACTTTTCTTGTAGTGACTTTACCTTGAGCGTGTGAACGAGTTCTTCCTGATTGAAGGGATCGGCAAGGAAGGCAGCATCCGACATTTGTTCTGAATGGTCAACGTGATTTGAAGGTAAACTCCTCACATTAATTCATTTAAATTGTTTTTGCTGATGTGGATAGTCTTACCGTTCCTGATAATCATGTAACTATAGGGGGAAAGTGATTTTAATAAAACATATTATGAAATACATAGGTAAGAGAACAAACTCGGTACACACGTGTCTTTAGTTGAATAGCGTAGCCAGAGGAGGAGAGACATCTGATTCTTTTTCTCCGAGGACGCATTTGGCCAAAAGCGTCATCTGGCAGCTTGATCACTTCGAGTACTCAGGCCAGCACACATTTCGTTCGGAGGAGAATTTAGTCTAATTAAGAGCGTCTGCCACACTAACTTGATTTCTTTGAAGGCATCTTGCTTCGGTGTCAGGACGGGCGAGAAAGTTGCAGAATAGAAGGAAGGACGGGGAGTGTTCCGCCCCTTGCTTTCTACCTCTGTATACACAGAATGAAGAGGTAATCAGTGCCGGCGCACGAGAACAACTTCGCTACTGAGAAGGGGAGGGAGAAGAAAGAGATGAAGAGAACAGCATCTCTCTTCACATAATGCGGAAGAGAAAGCCGTGCGCCTTGGCACTAATCCGCTAGGGGATTGGGAGGCAAATGAATGTTCATAAGTTTCTTCAGGTACCGCTGGGGGAGACTTCAAACGAAAAAGTAACTGAAGTCTGGGGGACTTCTTTACTTTTTCAGTTCAGAATATGTCATTGAGGTGAAGGGCGAAGGAACAAATGTGTTTGCACAATATTAACCAGTCCCTCAAACTTAAGACAAGATATGATTGGACTGATAAGACGAGGCACATGACAATGACTGCAAAACAGGCAAAACCCAATATTCTCACACTGTGGGCTCCCCCCTCGACATCAGTGAAGGAAGGGGGCCATGACAAGAGTTCATAATGAGACACAACAGCCAATTTTACTGCCCACAAATACACTGCCCTCTCATCGCGTCATAGAGTCACTTCTATACCTTTGAGTGAGTGTCTCCGGCTCAATATCTTCCTGCCCATTGGACTCCTTTTCAATGAGTCTCCGCTGCATTCGCCCATTTCAGTAGAGGAGTCGAACTGAAAGGCCGTTCACCTTACCATGTACCTCCTTCTCACCTCGTCACTCGTCGATTGTCCTTTGCATGCTCCATTGGATTCGAGGGTCACGAGAGTCGGTGGGTGAAGAGCATCCATCAAGATCGACCCGCCTCAAGTTATTCCCTTTAATCTTTTTAATAAAACTGGAAAGGGATGCGGAGGTGGTCTTTCTAGAAATAAGTTTCCAAACTCCATGAGAAGGTCGGGTGAAAAGAAATGTGAATGGAAAGGAGTTATTCGCACTAGAAATTGATACATATCAGAAAACGTCTCCAGGTCGAAATGGAGTAAAATAATGTCCCGTTCAAGAAAAGATGCACACAGAAAAGGTCATTTCCGAAGGGTGTCCACTCGACTGGAGGAGGACGTTCGCCCAAGAAGGAAAGCGTTCCAATTACGGCCCCAGTGGATGGGCACTAGTCCTTACGTGAGAGGAAGGGAACGGAGAAAGGAAGTGGCGTGGTTGCAAATGAAAGCGCACGACGACGTTAGGATTCTAAAAAGATACTTCCGGGGAAAAGAGGCTGATTGAGAGTGGACGTATGACGCTAACGAATTCAATTTTAACGGTGTTCCTCACCTGACAATGAGATACCATCCGATGTACATACACTTCAAAGGTTCCATATATAATAATCTACTTCTTTTTATAGTGTATCAGTTTTGTCAGGAATTAAACTTTCCCGGCAAAAGCAGTGATGTTTCCTTTCTGGAATGTGGTTCAGATGTAGCGAGGAGTTTGCTCCCAAGGACACCTTTACGGCCTCTTCCGATAAGCCGAAATGTATAAACAGAACGTGACGTGCAAACACTTCAGGGGAGATTCTCGTGATAATACCTTCCCTTGAATGGGCGGAAGGGCGGAGAGAAGAGCGACACCTCCATAATCCCCAGCCGCCTCTCTCATACACGCCTACAGCCATTCACAACTTGTATCGAATAACGTTTATGCGCGCGCCCTTTTCTTGTTCTGTAAAATCATCAGCAGTTTTTGATTCTGTTTTTGCTTATATTCTAATCAAACTGATGCAGTAATCAAACTAATGCAGGAATAATTGGTCGACAATGGCTGCCTCCAGCTCAATGTGCACACTCCCACCTCCATATCTTGTTGAGTATGCTGAAGAGCGTGGGTTGTGTTTCGACCACGAGTAAGTCAGATCGTCCATACACAATAAAATCCTAACAGTTACATGCGCACCCACGACCCGTTCTCCTCTGATGTCCTCCGATGGTGCGAGTTAAAATTGCTTCACACCTACGGAGACTCTGTCTACGATCAGGACACGGGGACGAAGAGTGCTGTCATGAAGCCATTCTATCTCGAAAAGTGTTCTGGATCCCGCATTTGTAAGTTATCCCTCAGCTATGGAACCTGAAGTTATGTACGTCTCTACATATACCATGTATAACTACGGGCGAACTGACTGTGGTGATGGAGATCAGTCCCGTAAAGTACAATAGCTATTTTGGATGCCCATAGTTCGTTCACAATTGTTCAGGTCGTTCGGACATGCCCGCCATCTTCATGTTTCACTTTCGTCCACTGCGAATTGGAGTTCCCTTGTGGTTGTTCGAACGATTCCGTCCACGGGTAGTCATTGTTCTGAGAGGTTTCAGTCCTCTTCCTCGGCATAACCGATCCCTCCGTTCAGGGTGGATGTTTGAGGACGAGGTCTTCCTCAAGCACTGTCTCCGCATTGGTAACGGGGTGCGATCAATTTCATATATACTTCGAGACTATCTATTATATTTTCAGAGCAACAGTTCTTTGAAACTGAGTGAAGGACCGCTTGATATTGCAGAAGAAGCGAATTTTCTTCCCGAAGTGGGGCTAAAGGGCCGCAGATTCAAGCAAGAGGTTAAACTCCTGCCTCAACCATGGATAAAATAACGTCGATTGCAGTTTTGGACAAATGGCGAAGACGGTGACCTGTTCAAATTGGCGGGATTCGGTGTTTTGTTCACGGTGAAGAGGTGCTGTCTCCTGCGAGAGCCAACAGTTCACATTGAAATGCCCGACGAAGCGGCAGTCGAGAAGAGGAGGAGGATTGAGAATGGACCGTGATTTTTTCACCTGATAAAAATCAATAGCCAAGTGCTAATGTGCAGTATGTCACAGAAAGTTCTTTTCAATCAATCTGCTTGGAGAACCACCCCTACCTCCATTACATCTTAAAAGTCCTCATTCACATCCTCGCACCCCTTGTGAACGAATATTCCTCTTCTCGTTCACACTTTCATCAGACCTCTCTTTCACACTTTCATCAGACCCATGTGCACATTCCAATAAGTGTCTACGGATCGTTCATTGATCCCTTATCAGCATTGTGCTTTCGTAGAGTTGATAAACGTAAAACATTCAATCAAGGATGTCTCCTTGCATGTCGCGGAATTGAGAGGGGTGATGGTCAGAAGAGACAAGCGATTGGTCGATGGTTTTGGACAACCGATCTTCTAGAAACACAACTAATTGCATCGCTGAATATCCATGAGCGTGTCTCACAATCAGGGACTTGCAGTTCTCTATCTGAGAGTTCAGTTCCAATACCGAGACCAATGTGAATTGTCGAAAGGTTACAAAATGAGTTATTTTCGCACCTGTGCAAGAATTCTTCTGTTCATCAACCCTAATCGGAGGGTTCTCTCTCGCGTATGTGAAATATATACGAACTTGGCATGCTAACTTGCCGCATTACCACTTCATTTTCGTGTACGAAGCGATCGGCATATAATAGAATGAATACCAATGAAAATAAAAATATCATTAGAATATCACGGAAGCTGCTCTCGACTATGTATAGATTGACTAGAAAAGTGCGGATGACTCGCAGGGAAAATAGTATTTAATTTTTTTATTCAATTCAATAAACATTTCTTCACCGTACAGATTCGGCGCACACGAATGGCTAATGCCCCGCACGAAGAATGCTTTGTTGCGAAGGTCGAAGTAGAATTCGTTTGCCTCGTTGCTGTAAATGGGGAATTTGGACGACCCAGTTCAATGATTTTTCAGTAGTAGAGTGGCATTATCTCGGAGCTTTTGTGGAAGTTGAGCCATACTTTGTGATGCTGCATATCAGTCGTGTGAATGAAGCGGCCTACTCCGATGCCTGAGAATCTAAACATATATGTATCGGTTACTTAATTATGCTGCGAATACCTGTGAATGCGAACACCGTCTGGGAAAACTTCGAATTCATTATACTTGGAAATAGATTCTATTTTTGTAGGGGACAAAAGTGGTCCGTTTCCGATGCCTGAAAAAGTGGAACGAAGTGCCTGGAATTCCTCGGCCACGTCAAGCATTCTCAAACAATTCGTCCGCATTACCGGAATCGAATTCAGCCCTCGCCCATTCGCGAATCTGAATCTCGTGATATTTGAGCACTGGGATGACATACTCTTCTCTTGACGAAAAATATGAAATTTAAAACTTTTGACGTATTTTTGGTCTCTCCCCCCCCTAACCAAGCATGTATCGGTAGTCAGGGCCCCAGGGCACACCTATGAGCCAAATAATGGCACTGGGGCTCAATGTTTGCCCTGCCCGTGTCCGCGGGGAGGGGGTCCACTTGTGCTCGTTAGGTACAAAAACGTGACTTAACACACCTTTCATTACTCCTCTCAAGGTGGACTTCTTTCTTGATGTGCATCGTCAGTGAAATGCGGGCTATTTAGGAGCCCTGGCTGAAAGGATCAGGTTAATAACGCACGAAATAAGCGAGTAACAAGCGAATGAAGACCCGGGACGCGTCCCAAATAACCGCAAGTAAACTGAGCGTCGCTCTCTCTGGGGGCGAGGCAGCCAGATAAACAGGCGATTTGGCGGAAGAAAAGGGATCCTCGCTTCCTCTGCCCCTCCCTCTCCCCTTCACTCTCCATAGTAGAGATAAGAGAGAGCGAGAGGGAACAGATGGCCAGAGACAGGCTCTCTGCGCTATCTCACCACTCTTCGCTCTTCCTCCTCTCCCTCACTATGAGGGAGAGGAGGGAGAGGGGAGGGGAGGGGAGGAGAGGATGTGTGCAGAGAGGCCGCTGTAACTCCAGACCGCCCCCCGGATTAAGTGACTGCGTAGTGTACTAACAATTTAATGAAAGAACCGATGGCCGTAATGTGGAATAACCTCGAAAGCTGTAACCATGACCATTTACACCCTCCCCATCCCCGGCCTTGGTGCAGACGGGGAGTGCAATATTCTGTTTGTTCATCGCACTAGCTGTCTATCACAACCCTCTCACTCCTCCCCACCCTATCAGGGCGTGTAGGAAGATCAAGAGAAAGCGAAAACCGGGGGTGCCTCGCGTTCCCCCGATCTGCTTTCATCGATCGTCCTCTTCTTCAGTTGATATTATATATTATTCAGGTGTCTCTGATGAAACCGTACAATGCCATTAGTGATCAGTATTCCGTCGTAGTGAACCAAAAACATTGCATCGGCCGGGAATCGAACCCGGGCCGCCCGCGTGGCAGGCGAGCATTCTACCACTGAACCACCGATGCTTGATGGACGGCCGTTCAAACGTCTCCTAATACAACATGTGGAATAATCGTATCGAACGGGAATCAAATAAACACACTTCGGCCTTACTAAGAATATCGCACGCCACATAGCGGTTGGATCCAACTATTTTATGTAGCAACACTGATCACTTTCCGGAAAAGCCGTTTTATTGCGGTGACAACCTGTGGCGAATAATTTTCGCATAATAAATTCTGGAGATGATTTCCAAAGCAGAAAAGATCAGCGACACTTCGTACACTTGATCGTGAACCAAAAAGATGCTAAGCGTATAAAAACTCGGTAACATCCAAGGAAAGCTCTCAACATTACAATTAACGATCTTCCTTTTACGGTAACTACTGTATGTTTAGGTGTCAATATTTTCAAGGTTAATGGTCAGTGAGTCAAAAGCATGAATGATTTCCTGTTCTGTTGAATCTGATTGATCTTGTTCTGCGCTCTCGATCGATTCAAAAGCGAGCTGAAATTTTTGACGCTTGTCATTGGGAATTTAGTTTATTACGTACCTCTTGTTCGGTCGAAATATGCTTCAAGGCTGCCTTGTAAATGACGCATCCTCCCTCGGCCATGAGGGAAACGTACAGATGATTCTCAGGAAACAGAACAGCACAACGATAGATTCGATATGGAAAATTCATGTAAGCAGAGCTCAGAACTTGCATACTGAAACAGTCAATCACAACCATTTTCACGTCTCCAAGCATCAACAGTCTATGATCATCTAGTGGGCAAAAAATACGAACACGGAAGTCAATGCTGATTTGCCGTATATCACGAATACAATCAGAGGCGTCTAGGTAATGAGCGAGTATAGAAGAGTTTGTGTAGAGAAGTTTCCGATATCCGGCATATCCTAAGACGAATATTCCGCCGACAAAGCAGGCGAGTTTGGTATATTCGTAGTTGTCGATGAGATGGTTCCATGTGAGGAGAAACTCATCTGAACCCGCCCTGACGAGTGCGAAGTTTCGGTGGATGGCATCACAGAGAATGAAGAAGTCCCGGCCGCGGCAACGGAAATACGACTGGAGACGCTGGAGACCAGAGATCTGTGAAATACATTATTAAATTCCGCCCTTATTGATCCGAAGCCACTATTTGTGAAAACCTGTCGACATATTTTCAACTCTAAATACACACAATAAGAGAGTCGCTAAGAACATGAGATTGTGTTTTCAAAGAAGTGAAGTTGAAGTCGCTGACCGTTTCACACACGAATTTTCCATTCGTGAATGAGATTGCTATTCCCGAAGTGCTCACATAATCGGTTATGCAAAGAGTGATTCCGTCACAGTTGATATTCCATAAATCTCCATCCGTTTCCAAGACAACATGTTTCGACCCGTCACTGAAATATGCGATTACGTTTGGCAACCAAACTATTATAAGAATGTTTACTATCGGGCACCCGGTGATTTATAATTTACACTCCAACGCGGGAAAGTACTGTTCTTGAGCTACATCCATTTTGTAAACATTTTGCCCGAAGGGTCGAGAAGCGGCGTCGAACATGTTCGTGAACTAGAACGAGTTGTAACTACCATGCTCAGAATACCAATAACTGACAATTTACGATCCAAATCGTCTTCATTTCGTACCTAGGCGCGAAACTCTCTCCCCTGTGCCTATCCGGCCAGACGAAGAGAGAAAACCCTTTCACTGGAGAAAGAACAGTCGCGTACGGTATGGATAATATAAGACGAGTTTTCTGTAACTTTCAAGAATGCGCGGACACGGTGTTGCAACCAAGGGTCCTGAGAGGAGTGGTTTTGCACATTGGTGTGCCCCGAGGGCCTAATTACCAAAACATACTTGGTTCGACCAAAAGTCGATAATAAAAAAAATTTGGACCATGTTATAAAAAAATTTGGACCATGTTACCCGTATCATGGGTTGAAAAAAATCCATGAAGTCCCCCCTTACCTCTCTAATCGGCAGTCAGTTTTGGCAAACCGCCGAACACTGTATGTGTGGAAGTGGTAGGTGGGTTCAATACAAGAAACTTTTACATATTTAGAATATTTGAAATCATCGTGGAAAAAAGATACAAAGAGTACATTGGCATCAACTTCTCGAAAAAATCGGGACTTTTGAACACTCCGATCCACTTTGTAAAAAAGAGTGTCATTTAATTTTTTTATTTTTTATATTAGTACCAGGATACATCGGCGCACATTTTGCATATAAAATCAGAGGTCCCGCTGGGAAAAGTTTTCGAGAAAAACGCTAAAAACCGTAGAAGCACTTTTATAAAACGCCATAATTATACCCCATAACCGATTTCTCTTGGATCAAAAATGAAAATAGGATGCCTCCGAGGACAAAAACGTTAAAAAAATTTAAAATCCTTCCAATTATAATTCTATTCTTATGACATTGGCTTTGGGAAACCTATATAATCTCTTCAACTTTTGCAAGTGAAAATTTTTCCTTGGAGCAAAAATACTAGCGAATGACTTAAGAATTTTGATGAGAATGTGTTGACGTGGTGAAGTTCGGAGGAAGGAGCGCACTTACAGGCAGCGAGAGCACGAGAGGGAGGAAGCGCGCGGCATGTGGAATGCGCTCAAGTTCACCTGCAGGTAACTGAGCTTTTTTCTAGGCATCAGTTCAAATTGGTTTCTAAATATGGTACAGACAATGTTTAATCTCCAAAATGAAAATAACTGATACAAACTTCAGAATGAACGAGGAAAGAAAAGAAGAGATC
>JACMIG010003481.1:0-12162 GCA_014805385.1 Levipalatum texanum | reverse complement strand
GGTGCGAAAGTGCAAAGTGCGCACCTCAAACTTGGGTAATTAAACCGGAGGATGAGCTCATGTGTCAATTGTGAAGCCAGTGCGACACAAATGCGCCGCGGTTCGCGCCCGAACCCCGGCGCGTTTGTGTCGCAACATTTTCATAATTGGCCAACTCTCGTAAAGAGTTCGGGGAACTCGTGATTCAGGAAAACAGGGTATGCTTTCTTTGCACGAAACTATGCCCGTTTCCTCTTAGATCATTTTTGTTAAATTTTCCAACAGTTCAGGCGAACTTGCCGACGAGGGGCTGACAAGCTCCTTTTTTGCCATGATAGACTCCGCATACCGTCCGATCTGCGAAGTAAATCGACGATGGTCTTGGCGAGTACTTGGATCAAGAGGGCCTGGGAATCCCCAGTATTGCAAGCAAAGTGCAATACCGAGTAGACCAGCGGTGGGCGAGGAGCAAGCCCCTTCTAACCCACCAAGTTCCCAACATAGTTAATCTCGATGCATACAATCACATTCGTGGTCAGAATGTGACTTTTGATGCCCATTATGGAGGCACAAGGCGTACCCCACCGCCTCGGGCTGCGGGGCAGCCGGATCTACGTCAGAATGTAAAAATCGAGAGGTTTCTTGAACACTCGGTGCCATTTAATGACGTCAGAGAGGAAAGTTCTAGAAGCCTCTGGATCATTCGATGATCCTCATCATGGAAGAAGGGGGCGGAGCGAAAGTGCCACAGGGCATAGAGGGGAATGGTGGGAGGGACGCGGTGCGAAAGTGCAAAGTGCGCACCTTAAACTTGGGTAATTGAACCGGAGGCTTAACTCATATGTCAATTATGAAGCCAGTGCGACACAAACGCGCCGGGATTCGCGCCTGAACACCGGCGCGATTGTGTCGCAACATGTTCATAATTGGCCAACTCTCGTAAAGAGTTCGGGGAACTCGTGATTCAGGAAAACAGGGTATGCTTTTCTTTGCACGAAACTATGCCCGCTTTCTCTTACAATTAGAAGCGAATTGGGAATTTATCGTTCCGCTTGTGTTCTTTTCCGACCTGTGAAGCCTTGACGATTCCGGTGATTCCGGAAAGATTGTAGATGTCGTTAAACTTCTTTCTCGCGCTGTTGAAGAAGTAATTGCAGTTGATGCCGTAGGCGTCCTCGTAGAGGTATTGTCAAAAAAGAGTTTTAATATTGTCGAGAACCTAATTCAAAGGCGCTCAGGCGATAGATCATATCCATGAGGTTGACGATTTTCAGCTTTCTGGCTCTCGACAACATTTAACTGTGCTGATCTACCTGTGACGATGCTCAAATGGTTCGGGGCCGTGTAGGTGACTGCCTGGGAAAGGGGAAGATACGAACAATTACGCCCAGCGTAATCGTCGTGGTAATTATCGCGGTACCTGTGAGTTGACGCCGTTCTCAAACACCGCCCCGCCTTCGGCCCAGAAGAAGGTGACTAGTAACAATCCATTCATCCATTCATCAGCAACATGATAGAGCCGGTAAAATAAAGATCTTATCAGCGTCTCAATCCAAGTATCACAACGAAATCAGGACGAGAGCCTTGTGTACAGATGCTGCCGGCTTTGGAAGGGCTCCGGAAGTCGAACACAAGAGGACCAGAATACAAACGAAAGCCAGCCACCCCATCATAGGGAACGAAATGGAACAAGCGTGTTAGTAATCTGATAACGGCCTATTTATTTATCTCTCTAGCACTCTAGATTCTCTCGATCCTCTATAGTCTCTCGGGCGTTATAAGGCTGTAGGGACCTTGGCAGGTGGATATGCCCATGCCACTACACTACACACTACACTCTCTCAGGCCGCCACTACACTCTGTGCCATTATGCGACGGGGTAGGTCATTGATTTCAGCGTAGACTACTTAGAAGTCTGTGCCTAGACTGATAGCGTGATGGAATAGCTAAAGCCCGGAAATGTCAGAGAATAGCCATCCGGAGAATAGCCAACATCCGGAAATCGCAGAATATCCGTCTGGAGCATTGCCAACATCCGGAATCAAATAGCCAAATTCGGAAATTATTGTGAATTTTCCCTTGACGGATGTGCTTCTTGTAAAAATGTTTCCATGAAGCACGATTTTATCATTTTTGGCAAGATTGCAACTTTTCACAGGGAGATCTACAATACAGAATCGGTGCGGATTCGACTAGAAAGTTTATCAATACAAAATGTCAAATCAATCGTTCTATACAAGAATGTTAAATATGAAAACGCTAGAAGACTCCAGTACCGAGACGCGCGTACACAGCGATTCCACCTGCATGGAAGAATATTAGATTCGTGTCCTCGCCCTCTCCGAGACCAAATGGGTCCAGGTACGTTAGAAGTTTAGTGGACGAACTACCCTCCTCCGATCAATGGGGATGTCTCCCTTCCCCTCCCCCTCCACCTCCCTCTTCTTCACCTCCTTCCTGCTGACTTCGAGTGATGCTCGCAATGCCGCCGTAGTCTCGGGCAGGAGAGAAAGTTTCAACCTCATAGGGGGTCTATCAACGAGTGAAATGAATGTTTGTTTCCCCCGCCTCCCTGCCCTCACTCAATGAACTGCTGATCTCCGGCACTAATATCTGTAAGCGACTTCAGTCCACCCGAGAAGAACAAAGAGACAGGTTCAACGTGAGTGGGGGATCTATGTTACTAGAGAAATAGAAATTGTCGTCCCCTACTCCCAGCGCGTCCTCAAGTGCTGCGTCTAGCATGCAATTTAATGCATGCCTGCAGATCACAAGGGAAGGGCCGGAGAGAAGGTTTCGACCCCCCTCCCTCCCTGCCCTCACTCAATGAACTGCTGATCTCCGAGCTGAACCCGCAAGCGTCTTCAGTTCACCCGAGAAGAACAAGGAGAAAGGTTCGACGTAAATGGGAGGTCTATCTACGAGTCTAATTTTAATCACCGCGCATTACCGCGGATTTAATAGAAGGGTTCAGCTACAATGGGTGTGGGGCTCTATCAACGAGTGAAATGAATGTTTGTTCCCCCCCCCTCCCTGCCCTCACTCAGTGAATTGCTGACCCTCGACCAGCAGGACTCGGAGGCCTTCAGTCCACCCGAGAAGAACAAGGAGAAAGGTTTAACGTTAATGGGGATCTATGTTACTAGAGAAATGGAAATTGTCGTCCCCTCCTCCCAGCGCTTCCTCAAGTGCTGCGTCTTGCATGTAATTTAATGCATGCCTACAGATCACAAGTGAGGGGCCAGACAGAAGGTTTCGATCTCATTGGGGCTATATCAACGAATGAAATGAATGTTTGTTTCACCCGCCTCCCTGCCCTCACTCAGCAAATTGCTGACCCTCATCCAGCTGGACGCAGTGGCCGTCAATCCGCCAGAGAATAACAAAGAGACGGGTTTAACGTTAATGGGGATCTATGTTACTAAAGAAGTGGAAATTGTCGTCCCCTCCTCCCAGCGCTTCCTCAAGTGCTGCGTCTTGCATGTAATTTAATGCATGCCTACAGATCACAAGTGAGGGGCCAGACAGAAGGTTTCGATCTCATTGGGGCTCTATCAACGAATGAAATGAATGTTTGTTTCACCCGCCTCCCTGCCCTCACTCAATGAACTGCGAGAGATTCTTTCCTGTGTTTATCTCAACGCATGGCGCCTGGCGAGTCTCGGACCACACTACTCCGTATATTTCACCTAGTGACGCGCACCTTCTCCGAAATTATTGTTCCAGCTCAAACAACTAAACTATTGCAGCGAATCCGAGCTGATTATTGAGAACACTTCGACAATCCCCGTAATACTTCCAATCTACAACCAGCAATCTCCTGGTTTCACCCCACCCTTCACCCGACCTTCAGTCATGAAACACGGTTCTTGGAATGCATCATCTAGAACGCCCCGTGTGCCACCTTACGAGGTAAATCTTACCCTCTCCTCAGAAATAATCATATCCCAGGGCCTCAGGGACGGGCGGGATTTATTAATCACACAAGTTTTTAATCGTAACAATTATGGTCTCGCCACTACTGATCAGCGGGAAAGTCGGTGTCTCCGATATTGATGTCAAACTACTTTGTGCAATCGCCAGGTTTCAACCATCCTTGCTCGTATCTGATTTTGCCTCACCGGCGGGACGTAGATGTTGAGCATGCCGAAGTCGTTGAAGAGGGCGTGGCCGATGAAGATGCACCCGCGGGAGATGAGGTGCAGCTGCTTCATGTAGACGATCTACAAATTATAATACAAATTTGCATGACATCAAATCCACGGGTTAATCGATCTAGTCTGCACAGCTAATAACTGGACTACCGTAATCCTTATTAGATACCCAATGTACCTGAGCGTAGTGAGATGCTTATCCGAGCGCTGCGGGCAGATGTCCTCATCCTTGATGCCACTGAACAATAAATTGTTTTCAAAAGTGTACGTACGCTGAGGGCATCAGTTTCCGTTAAACCAGTGCGAATTATTTTTTCGCTGTCGCGCAGAATTCCCTGGTTGTACAGACCACCCGCTGATTCCATGCATTACTTACAGCTGAATTATCCGCCTTGTTTTGTTCGAGTAATAGAATCCACACTTCCCGTGGTCAATCGAACTCTTCCACCACCCTCCACTCACCGCCAGCTGCGTCTTCCAGAAGCGTCCGTATTCTGCGCTCGTCGGATTGGCGTCGATGAGCATCACGGGCGGAAGGGCGCGCACTCTGCAAGCTTTCCGCATAAAAAGAATATTGATGGTGGATTGAAACCAGGACTATCGTTTCACGGGCAAAATAATACAAAACTAAATATTGGAAAATTGATTGTCTTGAGTTTTCTTTTCAGCTAAAACTCCTAAATAATACAGTAATTTGGCCTAAACATCCACTTTTGGCTTCTTTTGTGAACGGTCCAAATCCGGATCGGGAGGATTAGCACTTTTGCCTGACTCAGCACCAATCCTTCCTACTGTCTTATTTTTCCTGTAAATCTTTGATCTGAATGCGTAGATTATAATGGATGATGTTACTATGGTTTAGTTTTCTGTCAGTTTTAATATTTTTCTAATGCAAGTTCGTAATTGATTTTCCAGTCTTATGTCGACCCCCCTTCCTGCCCCCTTTTCCTGTCTCAAGTGGTCGCCTGGATCAGCTCCGTCGGCCAAGCAGGCCTCGTCCACCTGCAATCCCCTCAATGCGGTTCCCTCCCCCGCTCCGGCCGACGTCTGGGGCGGGCTTCCATGCGAGACAGTCGACGATTTCCCCCCTCCCATGTCCAACAATTTCTCTTGCCTTCTAAGTTTCAATATATTTCCTAATTGCAAGCTGATTTTCCTCCATTGGCTTTGCCTGCGTGCAGCCCTGTCGAATGTCATCCTGTCGCATGATTGCATTCTTCGCGGATGTAGATAAAATATATAAATATATATATAAACCCCCCTCACACAAACCCATAGCATTACTCCCTAACAACATTTCCTAACAACAACGCTTTTACTGTCATAACACCCTATGATGGTTTTTATTCACTGTATTATGATTTATGACCCGGCAGATTTGTCGTAGCAATTTAGTAAATCAGTCACTTTAGTAAATCCCTCCTCCCACCTCTGCATCTCATCGGCGTTCGTGGTCGTCGCGCAATCGGCGCATTCCGCCTGCAGCGTCGTCCGCAGGTGCAGCGACTTCTCCAGCAGTGAGCAGAACGAGATGGCACGATCAGTTGCTGAGACGAATAAATTACTCATTCTACTTATCGAGAGGAGATAAATATAATAAATACGGATTGTCTTGTAGTTTACGGTACAAAATTTGTTTATTCGCCCTCACTCCTTGCTCGGCGATGTGTACAGAAAAGCAATTTGGTTCAAGGGGAAATTAAATTTTGGAAAAAAATCCTTACGTGGAGGATAGGCAATCTTGAGGACCTTGATTGTGCGCTCCGATGACACGACGTGTGAGCATCTGTAATGGAAGAAGAAGAATATTATCAACAACCAATATCTCCTAGCGTATAATCGATAGTCGATCTATACCCCCGCCCGGGATTACGATACTGACCGAATGCATCGCGCATTCGCCGTGAGTGAGTAGTCGACGAGGGAGGAGAGGGCGGAGAGCTCAGCCGGCGGGTAGTGCTGAAAATGAATGATTTCAAGATCGCATTATTCTATTTTACTAACAATAAGAAGACGATGTTTACTGCAAAGTAATCGCAATCGCAATAATATACAAATAACTTCAACGCCAAATCACATGGATAGCAACTCGATAGCGTCAAGGTCCGGTTCAGACCACGCTACTTCGTTTTATCACTTCGGCTATTCCGCGGAACTACCGTACCTTCACGGTCTCGCCGATAATAAAGTGGATGAGTTGCTGTGCCAGATCCGCTGCGGCCATCGATCCCGCCAGACCGAATGAGCACCCGCGCAGTGCCCTCATCAAGTTGTTGGACTGCAATGATTCTTTAAATTTGTTCTGTAATCACTCAGATTACTGTAATAAATATAGCTTGATCTCTCATAAATAATATTGTTGGAAAAAACGTACACACGCCGACATCACGGGCGTCTTGTCCATGAGCATTCTGTAAATAACGGATAAATCACTGGCCACGGTATATCAGAGCCGACTGAAACGTACCTGAACAAGAATCCGAGCTCGCAGGGCACGCAGTGTTCGCGATCGCAAATGTGCGCCAGGAATACGTTGCGGAGAGCCGGCACGATGTAAAGGGCCTGGAAAGAGAAAAGGAGTGAGTTCAGTCCGCGATTCACGTCAATCCCAGTGATTACAGTACCCCCGTCATTACAGTACCTGAACCAGGGGATTGGCATATTTCGCCCCGACGTTGTATTCGAGGGTAACGCGTTTCGTTCGATTGTACTTGTGCAGGACGGGATTCTGTAAAAATTTATGTAAATAGAATATTGATCGAGAACACGATCTCACCTCTTCCCCGCATCTTTGCCCTGATGTCTTGACAATGACGGGCTTGTAAAAGCGCGGGACCTGAAGCTTACTGCGTTTAGTGGACAGCACAGGGCGGAATAACAGCTATCACCGGACCAATAAATATAATTTACCTTGGGCAGCTGTTCGACTTCCGATTCGCTGCATGACGTCGTATCGGTTTCTGCAAAGATAAATCCTCCATGTATTTATAAGGGATAAACACAATAGCAAGTGACAAAATGGGCGGAGTTTCAAATCTCACTACTGCATTTATCATGCTGGGCCAAACGCTAAATACAGTACCCACGGGAGGCTCCTCCATCTCGTACGGGCAGATATTGTAGTGGGCGAGTGGTGTGCCCTTACGAGGATTCGTAACGCACCTGGAACAAATCATTTTTCAGGAATCTTTAACTCCAGGTGAATTAACGTCTTCGAGATTCCTAATTATCGTAGGAATTCGAAAATAGCTAATTCTACGATCTTGTTCTTTAGAAAAATTATATTGAACATAACAAACATACGTCATGAATCCGATGGACTTGGCCGCCTTGGTGTCAATCTCAGAGACCGGCTTGAGCTTCCTATAAAATGTTCCTTATTTAACAATATTTGTAGCGGCCTTCTCTATTGAACTTATATTATATGTTAGAGAATCGCAAGAAATCCACTGGAATCTTCAGAAGGGGAGCATCGAAATCAATATCAATGTAATAAATAAATAAATATAATAAAAATTCGCTCACCTGATGACATACTCGCACAGATCCTCTGGCCAGTCGCTAAAGTAGGTTTCATCGGAAGTAAATGGAAGCGGAATCGATGCCAGCGAGTGCGTCGTGTCATCAATGGAGAACGTCGTTTCGGGAGGCTGCAAAAATAATTTCCAATTAAAAATACTAAATTAATAAATACCTGTGGGTCGGCAAAAATGCTCTCGCGCGCGTTCGCGTTGAAGACGGCATCATGGCGCTCAAAGTGCAACTGGATCGTGCCTGAATACACGCGATAGCGCAGTCGGAAACGTTTTGGCCCAGTAGACGAACGTCCGGGGTTCGATTCCCACCTAGGTCATCCCCGAAAGCGCAGACTTGGAGGGTGGGCGAGAAGGCGGCGGCATCGAACCTCGAGCAGGTGAGCTCGGGAGACGCGAGGTACGACATGCCGAGTGTGCGCGACGACAGCTCCAGCGATAAGGCCCAGCTGAAGGGAGCCCGGGGTTCAATCCCCGTCCGTGTCATCCCTTTTGCTCCCCCCCCCCCATTCTCACCTGTGACGCGAGGTAGACCTTTCCATCCGCGTACGACGGCATGAATCGGCCGTAGAAGGGAGCGAACGTCAGCGGCTGGAAAATCTTTTTCACCGTGTGAACGAGAGGGCGGATTTTAGCGAAAGAGCCGTTGCTGGCGGGGATCGAACCCTGGACCTCCAGATGGGCCAACTTATAAAAAGAAGCATACCAGCGGTGGCAGACTTTATGTTCGGAGGTCGTAGATCTTGACGTACGAATCGGGAATAGAATGGGAGGGTCTGGAAAAAGAACGAATTATCTTCTTCAAATCATGTGAAGTCGTTACATACTCTGACTAATAAAAAGTTCCGAATCAAGTCAGTCGATAGGAAGTTTTGAAACGGCACCAACCTCCATGACACACCGCACGTAATCAGCATCGTACCCTGGACGTCGAAGTCAGCTACGGGACCCGAGTGGCAGTTCAGGGTACTGTAAGATTGGTTTATCTACTGCGATTCATTGATGCATCAAAAAAGACAGGGAATAGAATTCAAAATATTTTTGTTTCTACAGAACATCACCTGGTATCAAGTCTAGTATTTCTGGCAGTATAATTCAAGCGGAGAATTCAAACGGGATTTCGAAGCAAGCATTAATAATGACTCCGACTCGGCAAATTTACTACGAGAATTACTACAAGACTAAATAATTACTATTAGCGTTACTTCGAACTAAATAATCTCACCGTATATCCTGGAGGGACTTGCTATCGCGTACCGTCACGTTGCCATCCGAATCTGCTGTCAGCAGCGAAGTCACGTTCGACCTAAAACTCGGGGATCAAAATTAGACGGATACTAGTCAGGTCGACGCGAGCCATCCCACTCAAATAGCGGCCAAATAATGAACCGTTGATCAGCGTAAGATTCCTTCCCGGACAGTACAAAAAAAACCTCACCGAATCACGGTCGCGTTCGTCTGCTTGAGGAGTAGCTGTAAGGAATATTTCCAGATAGCTCTCGAACCCGGTTAGTTTGAGTCAACAGGTGATGTAAAATCGGTCTAGTTTTAATCCCGGTTGATTGACGTGGTACATTCGAGGAAAAAAAACAACTCACCGTCCGGTTCCCTCTGCGTCTCAAAGTCGAGGTGGATGAGATCGGGCTGTTCGCCACCGAGGAATATCGTCGTTGGCGCATCGGGCATGCGGTGCATCGCCGAGAGGGAGTCATCTTTTCCGTGCTGGAAATCACCATTAAAATTATCAAGGGAATTACTATGAAAGCAGCGAAAAACTATCCTCGGACATGGGCTTTCCAAAAAAATCGTTTCACATTGTTCGACTGTAGTTGCAAGAAATGCTTGGGGTCTGGTAAAGGTACATCATCCAAGATGTTACTGTACCTGAGTCCCGATCGATTTCCTGTATGATGATCTACAAACTACTGATTGTGAGAAAGATGATGACTTTCCTAGCAACCTAATAATTACTTTTTTTGAGAATTGTTTTTTTTTTTAGCCTCTCAAAATTGCTATGAAAATTATTGTAAGCGTAAAAGTCATCTCCAGAATTACTCCCAACCTGTGAGTCATGACGTGCCAGCCCGTCCTCGACTGCAGTCTCACGTGCGTCGGTGACAGCACGAGCACGCCCTCCTGTACTGTGTCGAGCGCGCGGATCGGACCTGATCAATAATTTCGAATCAATATTTAAATATATTTAATCAATAATTTTCAATCAATATTTAAATTTTTTGTTTCTTCGCAATTCAGTCCAAATAGTATGCCTCCAACCTGCGCTGGGCATCACAAATGCCGTGTAGCGCGCGATGCCACAGCCCGTCGATGGACCAGTGTAGGACACGACGCGACCCTGAAAAAGAATTCATAGTCAACGTCAACAACTCCAATCATGATCGAAATAAATTAATCACAGGAAAAATAGCGAACCGTCTCATTGCTGCTCCAGAGTAGCTCCTCGAAGTGATCGAAGTGGAGGGCGCTCGTGGCGGGGGGAGCCGAGACCTCCGTCGGCTTGCCCGGTAGAGCATGAGCGTAGAAAAATCCTCCGCCGTCCCACTGCAGGAATAAAAAAAATTCGAACAACATCTAAATTCGAGGAATATAGTTCAAAATTATCACGAAAATAGCTCATCTTCTACGAGTTTGTAAACATCCATTAATTACAATGTGGATAAAAAACCACCACCAGAATTATTTATCACACACATACCTCCTCCTCCATGAAACCATCGGCCATCTTCAGTGGAAAGGGACGAGTCCAAAGGGGGATACACCCCTGTTTCTCTCGCCCTCTTGAAACGAATACCTTGATAAAAAGTGTGTATAAATAGACAAACGCCCCAACGTGTTGTCTTCAATACGTCCCGCATGCAATTCTCAATATTTCATACCACGGCGAAAGGAACAATCGAAAGAAAGATAAAATTACATAAATCATAAAAATATTATAATAAAAATGTCAACAAGAAGCGCCCTAAACTTCTGGTGGCTGGCAACCCGGCTGGGTAGTGTTTCACGGTGACCACTCGCACGTCGTCGTGTCGAAGACAAAGACGAGGCCACGATCGACGTAGATCGACAGAGTACCGAACCAGTACACCTGCAAGGCCAGATTGCATTTCTCCCAGATCAAAAAATAATGAGCATTGTCACTCATTATGCCCCATGGACAAAATTTCGAGAAATATGTCATACATCCAACATTTATTGATTTGACAGATCGTCGTAGATCAAAGTATCACCCCTCACCTGCTTGCCCTCCTTGTATCGATTCTGCTGCGGGACGTATGTGATACCCTGGCGCGCTGCCGTCATCTCCAGTACGTCCTGAAACGTTCAAAGATTTTCAATGTGACAAATATTCGATAACGTAGGCCCATTGTAATCCCATTACTCATAATGCCATAAATCATGATAATGTAGCGCAATACAATCTGGTTATACAAAGAGATTCCATAAGTGTCTTTTGTTGAACAAATCCGAAAACGGACGCGTATTATCGCAACAACTTCACTCATCCATAATTGACGCACAGGCTACGCAATTCAACCTGGTTTTGGTTTTTTCAAATCACCTCAGATGATTATCACGAGTATTGCTCCTCTTCCCTCTCACCTTGAGACTGAGCTGTGCCTCGGGTGCCATCTTGGGTGGCGGGGGCATGGCGAATGGAGGAGCAGCGGAGGAGGGTGGAGGGGGAGGGATCCCTGGTCCAGGAGGAAGCGACGTCCCCGTCGGCAGGAGCTGCCCTGCCAGTGCCAGCAGACCGCGACGGAGGCATTCTAAACGAGATCAACCATTCGATCAAACGTTATAAAATACCTTTCACAGCCGGTATCGCCATGAGAATGGGCGGGAAGCGGCCGTTTCACTCCTGCAGCCACGTTCGCACCTAGAATACGACATTAATAAGTGCAGTCGGAACCCGGCCCAAATATATTTAATCCCGACCAATTCCTAGCTAAAGATAGATACCGTACCTCCAGCATGACGACGGACGGCGAGTCGAGCCAGAAGTAGAGCGTATCCAGCCACTGCAAAACCAGGATGATTGCTGTCGGGATTCAAGGGTGAAATAGATTTAATTAGAACAAGCTTAATTGACTTCCCTGATCGTTGGGTTAATAAAATAATAAACCATGCTGATTGCAGTCGGAATTCAAAGATAATTCATTGTAATTTTTCTAGAACATAATTCGGTATATTGCTGAACTTTTAGAAAATATAATAAACAAACCCTGGGGAAGAAGTTCGTGACGAGGAGATCGGCCACGATACCCGGCGAAATAAGGCCCACAGGGCGCATCCATCCAAGGCAGGCCTAAAAAAAAGCAGATACATTTTAAACAAAAATCACAGCTCACAAAAAACCACTCACCTCAAACGCTGCGTATAGCTTGTTCGGCGCGGGGTCCAGGTTCATCTCCATCAGGGCCGTCTGAAAAGATCGTTTGTTGATGTTTCAGCCAGCCTCTTCCTCACCCTGAGCTTGG